>CAJNIZ010007359.1:0-16081 GCA_905231905.1 Symbiodinium pilosum
CCCTAAACCCTAAACCCTGCAGTGTAGGTGATGCTGTCGCCCGCCGGCTTCTGCAGCCACCCTGCGGAGAAATAGAGGTTTCCATAAGCAAGGGGACCCAAATTTGGGCCAATATGCTATGATCCTCACTATTGGGACCCCCCAGAACCCTGTTTTGTGGGGAATTCCCAAATAGAGTTAAATAGAGGTTTCTAAAACCAGGGGGATGCGTCGAACGCGCGGCATAGGCATCATCAGCGGAGAAGGGGGGGGTCTCCTAGAAGGGTTGTATATGGTTTAGCTCACGGAACAGTACGGAAGAGATTTCGGGTATGGTGCCAAGAGACACTGTAGTTTCCCAATGTAATGGGAACTCCGATATAGACCTCAAGATACTCTTACCTTATTATGGGGACCCCAAAAGGGTACCCCCCCAAACTTGGGAAACCCTCACATAGAACCATAAAACCTAAACCCTTAACCGCGTTCCTTGTCCGGATTTGTTCTGGCATGATTTTCATATGACAGGTGAGGCTGTCCTTGGACCATATGAGCTGTAGTCTCAATTCTGTAAAGGGGTTTAGGGTTTAGGGGGTTATATAGGGTACTATAGGGCAGCATTAAAGATTATGTATACTTGGAGTCTAGATTATAGCTCATGTCTACATATATATATATACATACACGCTCGATATCCCTAACGCCATGGACTTTCAACAATGCGGCCCCCATTGAGCACTGCACTCCATATATCCGTACATAGTCCCGATACGGCCCTTGAAAGTGGCCCCTGATTGTTGGAAACCCCACAAGACCTTAAAGCTTAAACCCTATCCTCATACCGTAACCCCTTTAACGCTCCTCAAAGAGAGCCTCACTTGTTTCGGAAGCCCTAAACCCTAAACGTTAAACTCTAAACCCTAAAGCCCTAACCCTAAAACCCTAAACCCTAAATCCGAAACCCTAAACCCTTACATCTTCAAACGACTCTAAGGCCACCAGCGGGCTCTGGCCGACAGTGCGCTCGATCTGCCATCGCTCGAGCTTTCGGTGCCTGGGCAGCAGGTTTTTTTTGGAGGCGCCTGAGGGAGGGGGTTGGGGGTTTAGGGTTTAAGGGTTTAGGATTTCGGGTTTAGGGTGGGGGAATTCTATCTTTGCTGGTGCGATAGGGGGGGGTGAGTGAATGTAGGGATTATGATGGGGGATTATGTAATGAAGGGGGCTGCCCCAAGTAGAGGAAAATCAAGGGGAAAAGAACATGGAAAGATTAAGGATTATAGTGTAAAATGAGGCAGGGCTGAAAGTAGGATCGCCGGTATTCATAGAAATTACCAAGCCGTAGTGAAAGTAGGAAGTATCATTGGGGATTATGTAGGCATCATCATGGGGATCCACTTCCGTCAAGCACCAGTCAGGCTAAGGCTGGCTGTGAGTAGGGTCTCCCAGGGTCGGGGAGTAGGATTCAGAGTTTTGGGACGCCATGCATTCCGACAGAAAGGGTGCGACAATTTGCGGGCACATACATACATAAACCATCATAAACCCCTCAACCCTTTTAAAATCACTCCTACATTCACTTCCCCTTGGTGGTTTCTTGAAGCACGGCGGCCCTAATGTAGACCCCAGTATGCTATCCGCTATCCTGGCGACCCTGACTTAAAGACAGCCGTGGTTGGTAGGAGCTATGGATAATGAGCGGACTTTAGGTACCTCGACCTCGACTCCTGAAATCAGCACCAGACGAGAGTCGTATGATAGTTATTGGAGTAGTTTCAATCACTAGGACCCGATTATAATCATATGACAGGTCCTTATAACAGGGTTCGGCGTAATTAGAATCACTAGAACCCTTTTCTAGTCATATGATAGTTTATGGAACAGGGCTTGGGTTAAAAAGAGACACCAGACTAATGGAGGGACAACAGCAGATGTCTTAGTACAATTTCCCGAGGCCTGGGCACGTGTACAGTGCGGATGGATTTCTCACTGTACGGCTTTAGCTGTTGCAGCTGCAATCTCTGTAGTTTGTTCATTTTCCTCTTTTCCTACTGCTACTTCTCAACTGCTGCTGCTGCCGCCGCCGTTGGTACATCCCTCCTCTCCAACTGCTACTTCTTCTACTACTACTACTACTACTCCTACTACTCCTCCTACTCCTGCTGCTGCTGCTGCTGTGCGGCTGCTGCGGCTGCTGTTTCTACCACGGCTACTGCAGCGGCTACTACTACGACTATGATGATGATGACAATCTCTGTCTCTCTCTCTCTCTCTCTCTTGATTGCTTCTGCTCCCCCCCGTCCTCCTCCTCTTGTGTCTGCCGCTACAACCGTTTTTCTGGATCCTAAACCCTAAATCCTAAGCCGTAAGCCTTTGCCATCTTAGGTGCTGAGCCGGCCCTGGAGGCCCTTCCCAGTTGCGAGCACCCGAGCTACTGGCCCAAGGCGGGCCACACAACAACCACAATATCAGTCACAGCAGCTTATGGTTATACATAAGGGCATGGAAAAATGAAAACGAATTTGTTATTTAGGGAGTAGGTTTTTAATTGCGTGTTGAGGGCAAGTAGTAGTCGTCATCTTGATGGTCGTGGTGTTCCTGCTGCTTCTGGTGGTGGCATCCTAAGCCCCAAGTCACCAAAGGGGTAAACGCCTAAACCCCTATGTAAATCCTAGATCCCCGAACCCTAAGCAGCCTTTTTACAGGGCGCCAGGGTCTACCCAGGTGGATCGTCTCCGGACGAGGCTTTTGGAGGCGCCGGCGGTATCGCAGGGCGCACTCCAGGCCGCCGCAGGGTGGTTGGGGTTTACGGCACAAGGCCCAGGATTTCAGTCTAGGTGTTGAGTGGAGATTTCGGGATTAGGATTTCAGGAAGTAGGGTTAGAATTTCAGGCTTGAGGGTTTGCGGCCTAGAGTCTGAAATTCTGGGAAATTTCCGGAAGCTTTGTTGTTGTGTTCCCTGATAAGCAAGCTCTGGGTGTCGCGAAGTGCCCCTTAATCAGTCTGCTATGTGGTAGCTTTCGTTTTTTTTTTTTCTTCTTTTTTGGTGTTTTTGAATTTTTTAAGTCGATGAATATCTAGTAACTAGATATGAGACACCTCATATTGGCATGGGGCACAGTCTGCCCTGCACCCTGTACACAGACTGTAGAACTCCCTACTTGGACAGTCACAGGGACTGAGTTTGTGTACGTATGTCCCCACTAATAATCCAGAAAATAAACCCACCATCCGCACTGCTAATCCACTTACTATTGCTTTTTGCTCCTGTGAACTTTCGTAGCTTCCTTTTGACAGTGGGAAGTCAAGCACTCTCCTGAAGCCCTAAACGGTAAAACCTGCCCCAAACAGCCCAAACCCTGATCACACCGACAGCAGTTCAGGGATCAAAGGTGCTCTTAGCCCTCAGCCCTGGACCCTAAACTCTAACAGCCCTAAGCTCTAAGCCCTAAGCCGTCAGCCAAGATCCAGGCCTCTGGAAGCCAAGTAGCAAGACGGCTCGAAGCATTGGTGGGCGGCTGGGCCCCGACGAAAGCTTCAGGGTATAGCAGGTTTAGGGTCTTCAGGGGTTTTAGTGGCTTCCAGGTTTTGGGACTAAGGGCTTAGAGTTTAGGGTTAAAGGTTTTATGGCTCATGTAGCGTTCAGGGTTACATGCCTTTGCTGTTTGGGTTTATTTCTCTTATGTTTCAATGGTTGGGAGCTTGATTGGGGGTAAAGAGTTTGGTAACATTCGATTTCCTTGTGTTGCTACCGGGTTGTCGACAGTACATTTTTTGATGTCGCAGCCAAACGAAGAGATAGACACTCATACATATGGTAGTTTCCCGGAATAGGGGGACCCCACTATAGACCCCAAACTATTATAACTCTCTTGAAGGGAGCCCCAAGAAGGTACCCCTAGCTTTGGGGAACCATATATATCTACGTGCAAATCTGCACATGCATGAATCTGTATTTGCATATCGACGTATGTATGTATACGCGCGTGTCAGCGTTTAGGCTGGGAGACTGACGGTTCGGATTTTCTATGGTGTGTAGTGTAGACATTTTTGGGCTTGAGTCTTCAGTACTTTGCCTTGATAATTTCCAGCTTGTTGCCTAGGGATGTCGGGTGGAGGATGAAGGGCTTGGCGCCGGCTTAATGACTTCGTGCTTGGGTTCTGCGACCCATACGCCCATGTATCCCCTATATCTTCAACAGAGATTCGTTTCCCAAAGAGGCATCTCACTGAGTGCCTCCAAGGACTGCGGCCTTTGCATTTGATTACTTTCATTAACATCATTATTAGTAGTTCTTAGTGTTATACTGCTAGTATGAAGTCAGATGCTGTTATGATCACGCTATAACATGTTATTGCCAACTTATTGGAATTGTATTGTTATCATTGTCCGCAATAGCCTTCCGCCATGATCATTCTCATTAATGGTACCATAGTTATGCAAATAGAAATCTCATTCGTAGCATTGCTGTTAGAGTATGGCATGGTGCTCCAGAGTTCCATAGGCCCAATGTTGGAGAATCATATCGCGCAGAAATGGAAACTGCAATGGAAAACAGTGTATGTAATGTCGTTATCATTGCCACTTCTTTTGCGATTCTTCTCGGCCATATTGGAAAAGGTTGTTTTTTGGCCATAGAGTTTGCCAAGAAGATCATCATCTAGCTTTTCAACCGCCACAAAGCGTCATTCATTTCTTGTGCTATGGGGGGTTATCTCATGGGGTCCGCGCCAGCTTCGAAAGCCAAGTGAGTCCAGTTTTGTTCACCTGTCCTTGCGTAGACCTACCTGAAGCCAAGTACAAGACCTCTAGATCCTAAAGAGACCCCAGCCTTAAACCCCAAAACCCTCAACCTAAACCGCAATCCTCAAGCCCTGAACCCTAAACCCCAACTACGGAGTCGTCTCCCGTTTGAGTATTGGATAGCTTCGCTTTGACCGAGAAAACCTAGGTCACCTATCTGGCGGCGAATCGCCAAGCATCTTGTCCTCGCTTACTTTCAGAGATTGGCAGAGAGACTCTTTTGAGGGCTTAAGTTGCTTCTAAATGAATTTATGTGGTATGTTTTTTTGTGTTACCATTGAGAGTTGAGACGGACTTGTGCTGCGCTACTGTTGTGTACGAGCCATGGCAGGCAGGCTTCATGGCATGTACCTGGCTCGAGGGTTCAAAAGGTTATTCTAGAGAGAGACGCAGGGAGAGAGGGGGGTTCAGGGCTCCGCGCCTTCGTGTAAAGAAAGCTTCGCCACTTGCAGCGTTTGGCCTACAAATCTTTCATATGTTTGCAAAGGCAGTTGCGTATCAGATACACACTCAATCTGTAGCAGCACTATTGCTGAGCGAGCCTGAACAACAGTGGTCCTCAGCCTTCAGCATGCGAATTGTGATGGCAGAGCTCCACAAAGCCTGTTGCAAACCTGCCTATTTTGTATGACCTACAGGAGGAACCTTTTCTTAGAACACCGAAACCCTGGATTCTTGTGGTCTACAACCTAGTTCGCCCTAGCTTTTCCAAGCCACACAACAGCTGCATTTTGTTTTCGGACAACGCATCTGAAATCCTCCTTTAAGCGACTCTTTGTCAGATTCTATGCGCGTTCTGAAACTTGCTCAGCATGAGCAGATGTCCTCCTAAGCCCAAGGCCTTGCACCCTAAATCTAACCTCAGAATATACCCGCACCCCGCAGCTGCCGGTCCCGTGTCTGCCGCGGAGCATTCACTTCGCAGCCGGCTGCTGGATCCTTTGGTGGAGGCCTATGGGGATTCCAAAAAAGTAAGCTTTGAGGGCTAAGGTTTAGGGTTTGGGGCTGGAGGTTTAAGCTTTGCCGTTCAGGGCATATAGTTTCGCATATAGTTTCGGGATGGAGGGATTACCGGTGAAATTGGGGTCAAAGAGCTTACTGAGAATCATTGGCATTAAGCCTCACGTTTTTTCTCACGCAATTTGCTATAGGGCGTCCTATTCGATCGTGAAGATTTGAAGGGCACACAAATAAGTCACACTTCTATTGTAACTGGTTGCGCCCACACTCATGCGCCCTCGTAGGCATGCGGCACGAAGATGTCGCTTCCTAACAGATTTCTCGCGTGCAACTGCACAAGAGAGCATCCATGCCAGCCTGGATGATCACGCCCACCCCACGCGCATGAGTTTACCAGAGCCCAGAGCATCTATTCTGGAACAGGCGGTGGCACCTGTAATAATGGAAAAGAAGGAAGCATCGGCCATGGCCGCGGCAGTGGTAGAGGTGCTTGTGGTGGCAAGAGCAGGTCCAATGATTCGGTTGCTGTTAAGGAGAGTAACTTCATTTGCTATATTCAGGAAAGATAGCAGCAAAAGAATGGGTGATGGTGGCGGAGGTGGCGGCGGTGGATGGGTAGGTGTATGGCTACTTGGAGGGATTTAAAGGGCCAGGGCCACTTAGTAAGCCGTACCGAATTCTGATGAAGACTTCGGGACAATGTTGGAAAGCGGGGGTTTTTCAACATACAGCCCCCCTTAAGTAGATAGAATATGGGGTATATGGGGATCCTATTAAAATATACCCAAAGCCATATTCTATCTACTTAAGCGGGACTAAACCCTAAACCCTAGCTACTTAAGGGGGACTATAGCGTTGTATATCTAGCCTTTGAACGCATACAAATTTTAGAAGAGCGCGGGATTGCCTTCCACTGGGTTGGCGTTAAGGAACTTAAATTAAGTTACTGTAATAGGGGTATATGGTAAACTATAGGGTCCCTGATTATATTAAGTTACCATGGTATAGGTATATAGTACGTAAATTATAGGGCTTCCTGATTATAGTAACTTAATTCAAGTTCTTCAAAGAAACAGCCGCCCAGTTGAGCGCCGGCGTTGTGCATGCATGGATCCCGGCGGTTTAGTGTGTAGGGTTAGGTGGACCCCCCACCCAGTAATAGTGACTAGAAGGGGTACTGGTGACCATTTTAGTGTCCTCTTATATTATATAACTTATATTCCTATTACGCCACTATTGCCTAAGGCAGGCGCAGAAACCTCTAGCGTCCCCAAGCATCCCAAAATCCGAACTCCCAACCCCTAGTGCCTAGCCTATGAGCCCAGATTAAGCCTCAGATTCGTTGTAAGCTCGCTGCTTGTGAGCCCCTCTACTCTTAACCGGGTCATTGTTGTTTGAGATGATCCTTACTTGTTTTACAGATTACAACAATCCAATAGGGAAAAGATGAATGAGTTTCTTAAGGATACCCCATAAGGAGCCCGTAAACCCTAAAGGTCATGAGTTGCCAGTTGGATGGTATGAAGTACATTCAATTACCCGCATTTTTGAGAAACTCTGAACCCTAAACCTTGAATTCTCAACCCCTCTTACTAGCCTCTTACCCTAAACCCTAAGCTTGCAACCCTAAACCCTAAACCCCTACCTCATTATTGGGTTCCTAGGCCCTGAGCCACCCCTGCCAGGAAATCGCTAAGAAGTTCACCACTGCCGCCAGCTCCTGGCGACCCAACCAGGTCCCATGCGCATGGATCGGGGTCCCGTTTAAACGGCTATACATTAATTACTGAGCCCATTTAGCGACAACTGCATAATCTGTATGATGTAGTTATATCAATGGCCCCTAGTATTACCACCCATTATAGACTGTAACTGAGTGGGGGCAGTACCCAAGATATGCAGGTGCTCAGGTTTTTGAGGTGTAGGGCTGAGAAGACCAATAGGCTTACATAGGGCTAAATAGGGATGTCGTCTACTCCTTAAAGAGGGTTATACAAGGGCTCTAAGAATGGTACTCGGGTTTAGGCCTTAACTCTTCAAAGGGGTTATATAGGGGATTATATAGAGGAGTATTATCGGGAGACCAGGAGTTTCTATTATACATATAGCTTGTATAAGGATAGGGTGTTTCCAGAAATGCGGGGTTTCCTTTGTTGCAGGGTCCAGTAACAAGGACTGTATAGCGTTTTGGGTGGTTTGTATTGGATGTCCCTTACTTACGGCAATTATCAATTCTGCCACTGCATTGAGGATGACCGGCTCTCAACTTTTTTTGCGCGAATGAAGCCAGAAAGTCAAACACCTAACATGTTCCCGAGTGGTACCTCAACCCTAAAGCGTAATTCCTAAACCCTGAAACCTAGACCCTGAGCCCTCATCGTGGGCAGGGTTTGTATTCCTGATGGGGATCTGCAAAAACCTCAGGGCCAGCGATGCCGGGGTTTCAGGCTCACGTGTGAGCTATAGTTTAAGCCTGATTAAATCGGTTATATAGTTGCTTGTATAGGGTTTTGGTTTTAGGGTTTGGGGTTTAGGGCCTAATCTTATTAACATAGAGGAGTATTATTGGGGGTTGTTGAGGGGCATACTCTGAGTTTGGAGTATAGCTCATGTGAGCTTGAGAATCACTTGCTTAAGGGCGCAGAATGCAGGCGCCTAAATAAACGCCCCGCATAATCATGGTCCTGGGCTCGACTCCAACCAGGCCTCAAAAGGATGTTGGCAAGTCCCTACATTAGCTCCCAGTACCTCTCTGACATCAGGTTGGAAGCCCCTGCTCTGCGGATGCGCGAGAGGATGAAGGCGCTGTGGAAGAGGTCCGCTTGGAACCCATGGTTTAGGGTCCAGGGTCCTTACACCCCCTACCCAGGGAGCATCATTTCAACAAATCCTACGCTCACTCCTGCTGTTGCCCTTGCTTTTTGTAATTCTTGCTATCGTTTTCGTCAGCCGGCCGCAAGGTTCGGGAAGATCCTACAGTACTTAGAAAGCATTGCATTGCTCAGAATGTGCTATCTAGCTACACAGACTCTTCATGAAGCCAATGTTTGTGGTACTGCTGCTGCTACTACTACTAGTAGTAGCAGCAATACGAGTAGCTTCTACTACTGCTATTGCTTGCCACTGCTACCACTACATGCTACCACTACTACCAGGAGGAAGACGACGATGGTCAGCATTCCGGCTATTACAATTGCCAGCTCAACTGCTACCCCCTCATGTAGACAACTGATTATCAGGGATGACAATAGCAATCCTAACGTCAAGGCCCTGAGAGGAGTGGGTTTATTCATCACGGGCTTACGTTATTGTTGCTGATGTAGAAGTTTGAACTTCACCTACCACTATCATTCGGAATAGAGTACCTCAAGCAGCCCTCAACGTGATACTGGCTGTTATTCAGGCCCCTACATCTCATAACCTTCGAAATTGACATATGAACGCAATTTCCATTTCATGTTCCATTTTTCTTTCCAGTTGATTCTGCTTTATTGGGGTAGTATCCTTGAAGCCCCCATATAATCCTCATATAACCCTTACACAAGCCTATAACTCCCTATAGAACCTCATATAATCCTTATAAGCCTCTTTAAAGGGGCCGTACTAACCCCTCTACCCCCTGAAGCCCTGGGAACCCTAAACACGAAGCCCTAAACCCTAATTCGAGGCCTTGCGGGAGTTTGACGAGAGGTCGGCCTGGTTGACCGAGGGCGCCGAAGATGCAGGAGCTTTTGATTGTTTAGGGGTTTTTACATAATTAGGGTTCAGAGTTTAGGTGTTAAACCCTTAGGGTTTAGGCTAAAGGATTTGGGATTTAGGGTTTAGGGTTTAGGGGTTTCAGGGTTCAGAGGTTAGGGGGCAAAAGGGATAAGGTTTTAAGGGTTTAGGCTGAAGGATGTGGGGTTCTTGGTTCAAGGTTCAAGGTTTAAGGTTAGCGGTTTAGGGTTTAGGGTTGAGGGTTTGGAGTTTGGGGATTACTGCCGGGAAGGCGCTCGATTGATAACCAGGCTAAGGGCCTGTGGTTCTTGATTAGTGATAATCAGCATCTCTAAGGGTGACTGACCTTCAATATCCTCTTACAACAGCTCTATAAGGGGTTTCCCAAAATTAGAGGTACCTCTTTACGGGTACTTATATTTTAATAAGGATTCTAGTATTTTGGGGTCTTTATTGGGGTCCCCCTGTTTAGGGAAACTACCATATCTGTAGGGCCCTGAAGGACCTATACAGACAAAAGGTCCGTCGCAGACGGAAGAGGGTCCGACGAGCAAAAACAAACCCTGTTCCCTAGGGGGCTTCCCATACTTTGAGACATTCCCATATCCTCAAGAACGTATACCCTCAACCCTAAACCCTAAACCGAAAACCCTAGGGCTCTATAAGCCCCAGGTTTCCATTTCAAATATTCCATTTCCTTTCCACCGGATTCTCCATCATCCCCATATATCCATAGATACCTCCTATATCCATCTCCCATATCCCTAGATACCTCCTATTTCCATCTCCCTACATAGCCCTATAAAGCCCCTGCCTAACCCCTACATATCCCCGTAGGCCCCGAAATCCTCAACCCAAACCACGAAACCGTAAACCCTACATACCCCTGCCCCTAAACCCTAAACCCAAAGACCTAAACCCAAAACCCTAAACCCTAAACCCCAAACCCTAAACCCTAAACCCTAAACCCAAAACCCAAAATCCTAAACCCTAAACTGCATGCCCCAAAAACCCCAGCCTCGGCGCTACCCTCCGAGCTGCTGCGCGCGGTTCGCGAGCGCCTCCACGCGCGGCTCCAGGTGATTCTGAGGTTCTGTTATGTTTTGGGGTTTAGGGTTTTGGCTTTAAAGGGGTTTTACATGAGGTTCTACTTTGTTTTTTGTAAGTCTGTTATGTAAAACCTTAAGGAACAAATCATAATTTCTACTAAGGTTCCAGGGAATTTTGTTCCTAGGGTTCAGGGTGCAGGGGCAGAGTCGGAGTTAGGAAAAGGAGTCTCGATCATGTAGGTTGAATGCGTGAGCGTTGTTGATGCATCGTTCAGGGATTGTGGTGTACGGTGTACAGCTGTCGCCCAAGGTGTAAGCAGGTCTGTGGAGCTACTTCCCAACCACTTGAATGCTCAGGTTGCAGTGACAGGAGGTTTTCTTCAAGTGAATGATTGTTTAGAATTAGTTTCTGTTTTCTGAAGGTGATTGTTGACTTGTTCCTCCCCCGAATGATCAAGGGCTGGTTTGGTTTGTAGTAGTCAGTTCCTTTGTCGAAGATCTGCTTTAAGTACAGTTGATCTCAGTGTGCTTCTGCTTTGCTGGCACATGCCGGCACGATTTCTCACCTGTCCATCGAAGATGCGGAATAACTTTTGCGTCTTTATTTCTATGCTCGGTTTTTTTTGCTGGTTCCCGAGCTGTGTAAACTCACCATTCACATATCTCGCTGTTAATTTCAATAGCAGGAATGAGTACAGGGTGTTATAGAAAGGTTGTTCTTACGTGTTACCTAGGGCACTATATAGGGAGTAGTTATGATAGGGATCCACTCCCCCACTTGATTTTAAGCACAAGTAAGATCGTGGAGGCGCGCAGCCCGTCGCTCCAACACTTCGCTTCGAATAAAATCCGATGAGTCCCACCCACCTCTCTTTAACTTTAACCTTCAAAGATCGTGTATTCCACTGTGTGGCTTTGATAGAGAAGGTTTAGGATTGTGGAAGCTGTAAGAACTCTTGCAGCAGCTCGCCCGGCTGTACAACATTGCTCGCCAGCACCAGTTCTGTGCTTCGAGATTTTTGGTCGCTTCCTCCACCCTGCCTGGCGACCCAATCCTCCATTCGGATACCCTGCCCTGGATGGTCAATCCTCCCTTGAGCCAGGGCATTGCTGAAGCGGTAGCGAGAGGGCGGCAGGACGGGTCATGCATTCTCTGCAGAGCATGGTCTTGTGTAGCCTGGCATAGACATTTCTGCGTTGCTTGACTTTCCCTAAGCCCTAAACCACCCCGGAAATCATGTAAGGGAACCAGAAAGTGAATCAACAAGGGCTACCAGTGAATGCTGAAGTGAGAGAGGGTAGTGCGCAGGGCAGTTCGGAGTTGGGGAGTGCTAATCATGCTGCTGTTGCCACTGTACAGACTATGCAGGTGTCGGATGAATCTTTACGTCTTCTTGTTCAGGTGCGCTTGCCAAAGGTTGGGCGAACGCAGGTCCGACATTTGGCGACACAGACTCCCTAACAAAACCTTGGAGGTTCAGGGTCAGCGGCACTGCAAAGCTGTAAAGGTGAGCAACGTGACCAGACACCCCATGCATCATGCAGGCTGAAAAGTCCGTGGGGTAAAAAAGAAAAAAACATCCTAAACCCTAAAACCGAAAGCCCCAAACCCCTAAACCCCTAGACCCTAAACCCCAAAACCCCTAAACCCCTAAACCCCAAAACCCCAAAACCCCAAAACCCCTAAGCCCCTAAACCCCTAAACCCCTAAAACCCTAAATCCTTCTGTCAGGAGAGTGCAGCTCTGCGACGGCAGGGCTCTGTACCTCGGCTTCTTTCGCATGCTGGGCTGGGGGTTCCCAAAAAGGGTTTAGGGTTTAGGGTTAGGGCTCTCCCTAAAAGGGGGGGGCTAGGGTCTTAAAGGGGATTGTAGGATTTCTGTGGGGTTGTATAGGGTTTTGGGGTAAGTTTTTGTTCGCCCCCCCCAAATTAGCGGTCCTCTTAAAGCGGGTTATGGGGTATATAGGGTTTAGGGATTGGGGTTTCCCCAAACGAGGGGTCCCTTCGAAGAGTGTTATAGGGTTTCTATAGGGTCATATAGGGTTTAGAGTTTCCCAAAATTCAGGGTCCCTTTCTGAGGATACCTAAGGATTATAGTATATTGGGGTCCATAATGGCGTACCCCCTTCAAGGAAACTACCACATTTGTCCGAACATGTTAACATAGGAATCTGGATTCTATAGAGGACCTGCAGAAGTTTGTGGTCCTTCCAGGAAGGGTAGCTAAAGAAAGGAGAAGTGTGTTCAGTGCTCCTGCGCAAGGGCGAAGGGTTACATCGGCAATGCTGCCTGCAGACCGCGTAAGCCCGGATAGGAGAACTGCACTGGCGCCCCGGCCTGTGTCGGGGGGGGGGGGGTTTGTTCTCAGACGCCCCGCTCAAAAAGAGGGAAGCGGTCCTGGGGGATACCACCTTGTCTCCCGCCAGGGACAAAGAGATTTGCGGATTGAACAGTGTGTCGTGATTTTGAAATTTGCCCAAATGGATTTGCTTGGAAACTCCCATATGTGAGCCAACTTCGTCAATATTGACGGAGCTAAGGCAGCACGGCGCGATCGAGGGACGCCTTCGAGAATGGAGCGATCACCAGGGTCGCAGCTGGAGTTCAGGACATATTCTGGAATGGGAGACATGAAGATCAAAATGGCTTCTCCGAAAACATGTTCGGGATCTAGAGAACATGTGGATATTTGCAGGGAAGGATTAATATTTCCTTGGAGGTTTATGGTTTTTAGATAGGTTACGAGGCCGGTTTTGGAATTGAGGTTGTAATTCTTCGATGTTATCTGATTCAGCCCCCACCCAATACTGTCGGGGTAATGGGAATATCTGAGGGCTCAAACTCAAACGTAGTTACCACTGTGCCGCGTGGTTGCTGTTAGCGGGTGGGAGCCTAATTTACCAGTTGTCACCAGAGTTCGGGGTTGTTTGGGGGCGGGGGTCAAGCATACTTGCATGCACCTGCATGCGTACATGCAGAGAAGTAAATCGGGGATGGCCATAGATGTGCATAGTTGTATATTTGTACATGCGCCCTAGGTTGCCATGCATGCATACATTACATGATATGTGGGAAGTTGAGAGTTCTCATTAGTCAATCAGATAGTACTCCAGAAAATTCTTCCTACTCCCTTGTGTTATTACTATAAATAGTACTATGACTAATACTATTACTATTACCATGACTATTACTATTACTATTACTGTTACTGTTACTATATTCGGGAGCTGAGAAGCTCCAACCTCCGAAGCTTTGCCATCCCCCTGAAGTCCTCAACGGGAGGTCCACGCACAACGTGGAGAACCCTAGGCCGTGGACCTGCGTAGCCGCTCTACGGCCTTAACCCCTAAAGCCTAAACGCACGCATATTGAACACCCTTTATCCTAAACGCACAATACTAGACTTGGTAAGTATTTTGTAGCTGAATGGATAACCTATACCGTATCCTTTTGGGTGTATATATATATATAACTACTATATCTCAACGGTTGTAAGGAAGCTCATCAACTAGGTACACCCCAACCCTGGTTGCGGCACTGGTTGCGAATCCCAAGCACTACCTTCCAATTTTGAATCTAAAATATGTCCTAAGCTCAAAATACTACCCTAAACCCTAAACCATTTTTTTTAAACCTGTGCCGACTATGCAAATTGCTCCAAAAGAGCTGCGTAAAATCAGGCCCCAGGTTCATATGTGACGGTGGGTTCTCTCAGGCTATGGAAGCATTTTTTCCCCAAGTACTCAGACGGCGGAATGCGCTATACCTGCTATACATCCTACTCTTGTTTGGAACCAGGACATACGTTCTCAGCGCGCCAGACGCTCAATTCGTAATTAATCTCTCTACTCTTCTGTCAGAATCTTTGCGTGTATCTGTCATGGATTGTCCGCAGACTGCTTACATAAACCTTAAGACCCCAAACTCTTAACCTTAAAGCCCTAACAATTTTGGGCACCAGGACTCCCACCCCTCCGCAGACGCCCAGCAGGCGCAGGACTGGTTGCTCGACATGGGGCCCTTTAGCTTACTGGGGGTTAGGGAGACTTAGGGTTTAGGGTTTAGCTGCAGGGGTTATGTAGGGATAATGGAAAATGACATGGAAACTACAGGGATTATAGGGGTTATATAGGGGTTATATGGGGGTATATAGGGTAAGTAGGGAATAAGCGAATGCAATCCCTAATGATGGGTTTACGTAGGGTTTACGGTTTGTGGGGGAAAAGGGGCTATGATCCCTATACAATCCCTGTATGAATTATTCCCATTGTCCCTACTGCGCCCCCAGTAAGTTTGGTGGGCTTAGAGTTTAGGGTTGGGGCTTTATGGGGTACATGGGTTTGAATTATTTCTTGATTTGTAGTACCTCTCACTTCAAGAACCCCTATGAAGCCATAAAACCTTACATTTTGTAGTGTCCTACCTTAATGGAGGAACGTATGGGCTTCTTAGTTAGTGGCAGTCTTTGATCTGTTCATCTAAGTCCCTGGACTCGGACGTGAGTGCTGGCACCACTTCTTAGCGCGCTGCGGCCAAAGATGTGTCGAGGGCAATTCTCACGATGAGCTGGGTAGGCCCCTGGGATATTTAATATTTTCCCTAGTGGCTTTAATAAGGGACCATTTATACTAATGTTTTTCAATGGGTTTTAAGGGCCAACCTAGTGAGCTGGTTAGCAAATTCAATTTAATCTGCGTAGGTCATGAGCGGGACCAGAAGTGCTGAACCTTCATGCCTGAAGCCCAAGCCTAAGCCCTAACGACTGAACGACAACAGGTGTGTTATGGGTGTTAAGAAACACCTAGGGGCTTAGATCATGATCAATTATTAAGATGCCGTCAAAAACTGTGGTGCAGGGCACCTCCAATGAACTTCAGAATGGTACTGGTAATCATGTAGCCCCCTGAACCCTAAACCCTAAATCCTAAACCCTAAATCCTATGCCTTAGTGCAATGCGCGTGCCTAAAACCCTAAATCCTAAACCCTAAACCCTAGGCTTAATTCATCGAAAGCAGGACCCTCGCAGCTCTTCTGGGCGCTGCAGAGGAAGCTGTGCAGAGGGTGGAGGCTACTTGGACCCTAACGTAGGGTTTAGGGTTTAGGGTTAAGTGGACCCCCCACCCAGTAATAGTGACTATAAGGAATAATCGGGATCATATTAGTGTCCTCTCATATTCCTATTTTACCACAATTACGGGGTCTCGGGTCCGTCTGAGGCATTGGAGGTTAGTTTATAATGGCACAGAAAGTGGAACTACTATACTATTCAGGGTTTAGGAGATCTCAGTTGCCCTAGCCGCCCTGAGTCCTAAGTCTCAAAATCTAAGCCAAATATCCGAGGAAATAGACACTCCTCAACCCGAAGCCTTAAGAAGTTCAGAGCCCGAAGATCACACACCCCAAGCTCTAAACCCAACATCCCTAACTTCCAAGCCCTGAACCCTAAATAGTAGTTTCCATTTTCAAGTTCCATTATCCCTATTTACAACCCCTATATTAAGCCTGCATATGCCCATATATAACCCCTAAACCCTAAACCCTAAATAACCTTAAACCCTAAATAACCCTAAACCC
>CAJNIZ010007360.1:0-16253 GCA_905231905.1 Symbiodinium pilosum
GTACCCCTATTACCCCCAAGAAGCTGCAAGGGTCCCCATTAAGGGTCCCTCCTAAAGCCCCTAGACCTTATTGCTATTGCTGCTACTGGCGCTTTTTGTTCTTCTCGTGGGTGCTTTCAAAAACAAGAGGCATCCGGTGGGCAGGAGCCGTAGAAATTATATGAGCTATAGTCTAAACTCCTTAAAGGGGCGTTATATAGGGGATTATATAGGGACTACTATGGGGGTTATGAAGGGGGATACTATGAGTTTAGACTATAGCTCATATGTTGACATGGAAGATTTAGAGTTTGGGTTTAAGGCTCTGGTGGATTAGGGAGTTCCTGTATGTATCACTAAGCCCTAAACCCCAGACCCTTGTGCTGCCGTCTTGCTAAGATCCAACTTCCAAAGGCCCATGGGCTCCTTTAGCCTTTGAGGTTTATACTGTAGTGCTTTTATTGGGCTGGGGATGTACCTAAAATCATCTGTGGACACTAACTAAGGCATGTTCAACAATTAGGGGTCCCTTGTTGGGGGTCCTTTTCGAAGGATGCGAGTGTTGAGGGAAACCAGAGTAGGGGTCTACTTGTGGAAACGACCCTGATTTGGGGTAAGTCCTCCATTTGAGGGATATTGGAATCTAGGAGACTACGGTAGTGCTGGTAATCCCTTCCTGAATGCCTACCGTTACGTGAACTAAAGTCAGACAATAGTTCCGCTGCCAGATAATTACTGCAATGGAATGGGTTCCTTATTAGGGAATATGTTAGGGACTATACTCAACTATAGGAGAGACCCGCATGTCCGCCTTTAATGGTCCCTTGCTAAGGCTACTATGGACAGTGTCTCGCGTGCAAGCCAGAAGCTCAGCCAGCGGTTGCTTTGCGGCGGCCAGCAGTGTGGCTTGCAGTGCCAACAGGGGCTCGATCTGCAGGAACTGGCCTGAAGTGTTGGGGTTTAGGGTTTAGCGGCCGGGTTCGGTTGCAGTGGCCTATGGAAAATCTGTAATCCCCTCGACCGAATATGAACCCCCCTACCCATTGTGGTATATCAAAGTACGGGAAATGTCTAATATAACGGGGGTGGAAAGGTTAATGTCAGGGAGAGGTGATAAACATGTTAGGTCCATTTGAGGTACCCGATACTATGGTTATATGAGGAACCTAGGACCATGCCGGTAATGATGTAGACGTCTGCGTGACTTTCTGCCAAATAAACATGAAACCTCAAATGGAGCGCCACAAAGACTGGCAGCCATTTACAATAAGCCTATGATCTACATGGACGTTCGTGCTAGTTTGATGCAGGCAATTTTTTCGCAGCTGGGGTATCTTGATGCCGTTGCCCGAAGCTCGAACCATAACTCCGAACTTCAAAATCCCACTAGCCCTCGCCACTATTCTCTGGACGTATTACGAAGGATTCAGGGATTATAAGCCAAGGAACTTCAAACTGTTGAATGACATTGAATGCCCAAAAATCCACTTAGGTCAAGGGCACAGTAGCGGAAGACTTCCCAAATCCCAAATCAACCAAATAATCTCTTCATTTCTCTGTATCCCCAAACATACGAGAAGCCACAACCCCCCTCCCCCCCGAAACCCAACATTACATATTTCACAGCATATTCTAGCCCACTCAAAAGCAAAATTCCCAACTCCCAAGCCCTAAAGCCCAAAAATCCTATTAACCTACCCACACCGACTACAACGCGTATATTAGGAGCCTCCTTGTATTTTCAAAGAGGGGTATATGGGGCTTTCCCAAAATTAGGGGTACCCATCTGGGGGTCCCCATAATAAGGAGTGTAATGCTTTCGGGTCTATATTGTGGCCCCTCATTTCGGGAAACCACTATATTTGGTCCCTGATAGTGTGTGTTTACGGTGAAATAGAAGGTAGAAGGAAGGTTT
Source organism: Symbiodinium pilosum (assembly GCA_905231905.1). NCBI lineage: Eukaryota > Dinophyceae > Suessiales > Symbiodiniaceae > Symbiodinium > Symbiodinium pilosum. The sequence goes on from CAJNIZ010007360.1 coordinate 1,895, forward strand.
AGGTATATGCTCCCTGCATAGCGCGCGTCTGTATACATAGGTATGATCTATAAGTCTACCCTTCAAACCTTTACCCGACAAAGGGATGCCTAAACTAGAGAGCTACTACAAGTGGGTGGCTTTAGTGCACATGGTCTCCGAAACCCTAAACCCTAAACCCTAAACCCTGAACCCTAAACCCTAAACCCTAAACCCTAAACCCTGAACCCTAAACCCTAAACCCTAAACCCTAAACCGCGCTTATTCTCCATGCAACACGGCTTAGAAGCTCCTTGGGCCAAGGCATGCAGGGGGTTTTCCCAAAATTACGCCACCCATTTTGGGGGTCCCTATTATAAGGATTATAGTATGCTGGGGTCCATACTGGGGGTTCCCTATTTTGGGGAAATTACTCATGCATTGGGACATGTCCTCTTCAAGCCACAAACCTGTCCTGTTGAGCTTAAACACTCGTACAACAACCCTATACCCTAAGCCCTACTCAAGAGCATGAAGTCCCGAAACCTACATCTGGAACCTCACAGAAAATTATGCGCTAAAGCCTAAGACCCTCAATCTTGGATACCGTCCCCACTTAGTCACAGTTGGATAATGATTATGGTGGACCAGATAAAGGTGTGTATATATATATATAAATACACATATACCCCGTAATATTGCACTCATTGTGAGCTGATAGTGGGTGCGGGCGGTACTCAACCGAAAGCTCGATCCACGCCCTCCTCTCTGAAACCTGAATACAAAACTTTTCTGCCAAGACTTGTCCCAGCGACCGCTTGGCACCTTCTCCCAGCTGGCAGCCAAGCTGGATACCCGCCTCAGTTTTCTCAACATCGAGCGGCACAGGGAAAAGGAATATACAGGGGTTGTAAGAGGATGATGGGGGCTCTCGTTACCCCTACACCCTAAACCCTTGTTTGGGGCAAGTTACTTGGAGAAATAAGCGTTCTAGGTTCAGGGTTTTAGGGGTTCAGGGTGGAGCTTTTTGGGATCTAGGATTAGGATTTTGGGGATTGAGCCATCCAGGATGTAGGAACCAAGGTTCGGAATATGGAATATGGGCAGGCATCAGGAAAGTAAGGGTTTTCAGTTTTGAGTGCTGTAGGATGTCGTGACAGGGCACATATTCCGACACCTTAGACAAGACACCCAACTAGTCAGGCTCCTGCAACATTTTTTGGGTGGCTTGCAAAAACAACCCTAGACCTAAACCCTGATGAGGTTTCCAGAAGCAGGGGGGCCCGACATAGTGCCCAATAGAACGCAATCCGCATGAAAGGTACCCCCCACACAGGACTTAGAACATTTAGAAACTTCCAAACTCCCAGCAGCATCTAATCACCTCAAGAAGGTACCCTCCGCCTAAATTAGCGTGGAGCTTGAAAAGGGACCATACACATAAGGATCTTTCTCTTTAGGGTTTAGTGCTTAGGGTTTAGGGGTTTGTGCTTAGGGGTTAAAGGGCTATCTGTGGTAGGGAATGCTTTTGCATTCGCCAAGTTGAGCCAGAAATAGACAGACTCAACAATAGTCCTGAATAACCCTAGACACCGTCACTAAATACCGCCTGAACCCTGAAGCCTAACCCTACCGCATAGAAGGTTCCATATTGGTTTCTGTTCAGGCTGTAAGGATGGTTTATGGTTTAGGGTTTAAGGCTTAGGTTTAGGGTATAGGGTTTAGGGGTTAAGGGTTCCGGGGTTTAAGGCTTAGGGTTTACGATAGATCATGGGTGCTCCCCGCCCAGTGATTGTGGCTAGAGAGGGTAATGGTGATTGTAGTAAGGTCGCCTTTTTTTTCATTATGATACCAGTATACAACTATTACAGGTTGGCGGATCCACCTAAAGTATAGGATAGACCGTACTACAAGGAGTCTGAGAGAGGGCTTGGTCGCAGTTCCTACCTACCGCCGCTGTAAACAGAGAAAACCCTAAACCTTGAATCCTAAGGAACCAAGGCTTCGAATGTGTTGACTGCCCGAAAAAGTCCGTAAGCAAAGTAGGAGCTCCCTGCTAGACCATCAACCCTAAAACCAGGAGGGCAGGCTTTGTAGGGACCTCTGCGAGATGTCCATATTAATAGCAATAGTAATAATAGTAATAGTAATAGTAATAATACTAGTAATAATAACAGTATTTATAGCAATAGTAATGTTAATAGGATAATGACTATTTGGGCAATTGTAACTTCCAACCCTCAACTCAAACAACAGACCCCTAAACCTTCCTGTTCAGACTGTCTACTCCGTGCCAGCAGTAGGTCTACTTACTGCTGCACTCCCGAACTTTATCCCCGCAAAGCAACCATGGGTTACCCTACAACCTCCCGTGTACTAGCCCCAAAGGCTCCCTCCAAACTCTAAACCCCTTCAAGGCTTTTTAGGGACAAAAAGGGCCGATTGAAGCTGATTAAGAATCGCGGGAGAGCGAGTGTAAGGGGAACCCACAATACAGAGTCTTCAGCCCAAAACCTTGGGCACTCCCCACGAAGTAACCATCTATAATAGGGGTAACTCTAAGGGATTTGGAACCCCAGTAGAAATTAAAATTTCAGCTAAATATTAGGATGGTTGGTAACAGAAATTAACAACCATTTTCAGGAACCTTGTAGGTAATATTGAAGACTATATATAACTTTCATTCAAATAACGTGCAACTGTTACTGGCTGGGGACAGTATCCAACCTGAACCCTATGATGCATCGACAAGACGCCCTTTGGCACCCGGCTGCTTGTCGGCTGCCAAGGCATCGCAGAAGTTAAAGAACGAGCCCATGGACTGAAGTTGCCTTTCAGTGCAGGCTTATAGCCACCCTTTAAGTAGATAGAATACGGGGTATATGGGGATCTTATGATGAAAATACCCAAGGCCATATTCTAGCTACTGAAGGAGGACTATAGGCTTTAGGGTTTGGGGTTCAAGAAGTTGAGTCCAAGGTCTACGACATGAAGGCTCTTGTCTAAACCCTAAACCTGCCTAGGGCTTTATTGGTTGAATCTTGGACCTCGTGATCTAGTTTAGGGTTTCTTTAAGGGTCTGGGGCTTTACCCGAAAGTGCGAGTGCCTCGGCCAGCAAAAATTAGGGATACCATTCGGGGCCTACCCATTATGATATCTTGGGGTCTATCTTGGGGTCTCTGAACGCATGAAAACTACGATTTGAACCTTGGAATCTACGGGGCACAGTACAACCCTATTCCATGGTTTGGCATTTAGGGTGAAGGTTTGAAGCTTTAATTAGCCCAGAAATCCCTAATTCAGGAAAGCAGATTTGGAGGAATCCCGCCTACTCAAGGACTTACCAGTAAGCCATGCTCAGGATATGAGGGGCTGGCTGGCCGAATCTTCGATCTTTAGAAAGTCCACTGCAAACTACCTGCGGTACAAAGAGGCTTAAACACAGAGAGTGGATAGGATCCTTCAGTCACAGCCGCACCATGCAGAAATTGAGGTATACGGCGATGTAAAGCCAAATGCTTGCCAATACAAATAGAGTGATACAAGAACGTACGCATGATTTGGAGAAGACCCGAACCTCAACAAGCCCTACCCGGACCCCAAAAGTATGTAAAATAATGGCCTGTATGGCTGTTATTCTGGGTTTAGGGCGATTATGCTACAAACTTTTGGGGTTTAGGTAGACATCAAAGCCTCACCCTAAACTCTAAACCCTTAAACCCTAGGCTGCCAAGAGACAGGGAGGCTTGAGATAGGCTCTGGTCTGACTGCAAACGCACCTGGATGAGTTTAGGGTTTAGGGCTTAGGGTTTACGGTTTAGGGTTAGGTTCAAGGGCTTAGGGTCTGGGACCTGAAGAAACAAGTGATGCACGTAGAACTCTAAATCATTACCAAGCTTGTAGTGCTACATCCCTTGCATACTTATGGTATGGGGTGCCTCAAATAGACCTTCGCAATACATCGGTAACCGGGTTGCGGATTTAGAGGCCTAACAAAAGGCCGAGAAATACAGACATCAGAGTGGAAAATCACTTGAAAAGCATGCGGCAAATGGCATGGACACCGGGCTTGTACAGCAGCTGATAGGTCATGTAATGTAGCTGCCTAAATAACAAACTTTTGCCACTGGACTGAAGCTTGTCGCCAGGATCGGTTGCATGCCAAACTGGCAATATGATTTTATGGTGTAGGGCACAATTATTACAAGAATTGTAGAGCCATGTGTTCCTACTACCTGGGGCCGTTGTGGGCTTGTTTGTGCCTTGTTCGGGGGCCGGGGTGCGTGGCAGTCCAGATTCCATGAAAAGACTTGGGCGACCTTTGTATGCTAAGCATTAAAGCACCTTAACTTCCGTGGTGCTAAGTATGCTAACAGACGCCAACTGGCATCAAGCCCTATCAACATAGATCAAGATAGATAACCCAGACCCGTGATTAATGAACCCCCTCCCCTTAAAAGGGATTATAAGAAAGATCCTGATATTAAGGGCATAAAAGGAGGGGGTTTATTAATCATGGGTCTACATTACGTGTTTCAGAGCTCGGTGTCTGGGAGCTGGAGTCTAGGACAGAAATTTCAGTGTATCACTTCTCCTGAGCTGGGCGTTGAGGATTTTGAGGCTTTTGTTGGGTCAGTTCTACCCTACACCCTAAACCCTAAACCAATCCAAGTAACTCCCACCATGGTGGTAGCAACCATCTTCACCAATGGCCCCTCGAGGGCTCCCACCGCCGGCGTAAATTCTGCGGCGTTCGCTGCAGACTCCACGGCCGAAGACAGTGACGACAGTGCAGAATGCATGGTGCCGTGAAATCCTGGGGTCTGATGCTAACCGTTTAGGGTTGAGGGTTTAGGATTTAGGGTATAGGATAGAATAAAGAATAGAATGTTAATGGCATCAGGACTTTTAGTATCATTTTAAGACTCTTCCTTAATCGAGGCGTACAAGGGTCTGAGGTTCTTTTTTCTGAAGGCACTTGGAGGGTCAGGAGAGTTTAGAAAGTAGGCGCATAATGGAGATGAGTGCGGGCGTTACATGCTTTATAGGGGTTCTGCGTATACTTACTAAGTCTTCCCGACCACCCAAGTAGAGATTGGGTTCTGATTTGGCCTAGGGTTTTAGGATCATCTTTACACACACGCACACCAAGATTCTAAGCAAATTTCAGGTGCGCAGCTTCCACCATATGAGCTTTACGTAGCCCTTATATATTCCTGGGCTCCCCATATACTAAACCCTAAACCTAAACCTTATATGAAAAAAGGCGCCTCATGTCCAGAGACTCCCAGAGCGCGGCAGAAGAATAGCTGTAGAGTTTGGGATGCAAAGCCCACTCTAAAGGTCCAAGGGCCCAAATAACAGGGCTTTAGGGCCAAAATACCATGAACATTATAGTATTTGGGCCCTAAAACCCTACGATTTGGGCCCTTGCATTTTTAGGACCGGTTGCTAAATTCACTGGATCAAGAAAATTGTCCCCGGCTGTGCGCAGCTTTTACAACTGATGTTATCACTTATTACTTTCAAGGTTAGTAATGCTTGGTCATTGATATACGTACTTCATTCATGGCATGGGAGCCCAAAAACATGTGTAGCCAAGGAGCCAGAAAGAGAGTTTGAGGAGGGGTGTTTACTTGGAGGTCTATTGAACTTATATCCAACGCAACTGCACGCATAACCCAGTTATATCGGCTAGGTAGCTGTACGTCTGGGGCTTTTAACTGGATGGTATGTGCCCTAAACCCTAAACCCTAAACCTTAAGCCTAAACCCCAAAGCGTGTGGGTTGTAAGCAAGGCGGCTGCAGGGACCTGCAGACTACTTGGAGTGTCAGGGGGCTAAGTAGGCTATCGTTTGTTTTATAGAAGGTAAAAGTATATGTACTAAATCTTCATGAACCGTGAAGTAGCATGAGTTTCTAACAAAACCTGCAGCCTGGACCGTGGACATGCAGAAGGCTCGATACCAAAGGTTGAACATATGAGCTATAGTCTAAACTCCTAGTATCCCCCTTAATAACCCCTATAGTAGTCCCCTGTACAATCCCTGTATAATCCCCCTTTAAGGAGTTTAGATTATAGCTCATATACTGGACCCTCATGGAAGGAGCCCTAGGCGCTCCTGGAGCACCCATGTTCTCACAATGGCGTACATGATCTGACAGTAAGTTCGCTAGGTCTAAAACAAGATGGGACCCTGGCCAAAAAGAATCCACCAATCCGATTTAGGGCTTAGCCTAACCTAACCCCTCAACCCTGAACCCAACGGAGCGGCAACTTTGTAGCGTCACCAGATCGGAACCAGACCCAGGATAGCCGGAATCTAGGCAACTCTGAGATGCAAAATTACCATTACTTAGTAGCAGCATTTTGGTAACCCCGCCCCCCAATTTAGGAGCCCATGACTATCACTTGGTTCTATAGGATCCTTATTGTAGGGGTCGGGGCTACCAAAACCCTCTTAGTACGTACTACCTTCACTAGTTTCAAGAGCAAAAAAAGTGAGCAGCTTCATCGTTCGGAGCCCAACTACACACAAAGCCCTGCCCCCATCCCTCTCTATCCCTGAAAACCGCCTTCCTACTTCCTACTCCCCAAACCCTAGACCCGACACCCTTATCCATAAACCCTAATCCCGAAATCCTAATCCCTAAACCCGAAAACCCTAGTCCCCAACACTAATCCCTGAACCCTACATCCCTGAACCCTACATCCCTAAACCCTACCCTGATCCCTAAATCATACTCCCTAAACCTTTACCGAATCCAAGGATCCTTGGTGCTTCGTTCCTTCCAGACTCTCCCACTGCCCCAAGCGCCACAAGGCCTCTCAGGGAGCTCCGAAATCATATTGTACTTGACGTGGGCTGCTCAAATCATGATCATTACTAAAGATATCTATAGTCCCCCTTAAGTAGATAGAAGATGACTTTGGGTATATTGTAATAAGATCCCCATATACCCCATATTCTATCTACTTAAGGGGGACTATACATAACACCAGGCGGCAGACACCGCTGCAACAACCAGTGCTGGCACCCATGGCAGCACCAGCAGCGTCAGCAGCAACAAGGGCAGCAGCAACACCAATGGGTTTAGGGGTTTAGGGTTTAGGGTTAAGGGTTAACACCAGTGCTAGCACCAGCACCACCGCAACCCCCCTCCCCCCCGCAAAAGCACGAAAACAACTACGACCGCGACAAGACGACACGCATACAGCTTGTGCAACCTGCTATCGAGTATGTGCGGAGTGTATTCTACCAGCTACTTGAAGTTCTTGCTGCTCATCAGTAAGCAGAAGCAAGGTTGGTTAGCCTTGTTGTCATCTTTCTCTTCCCCACTCTTACTCTTCTTGCCATCTGCAAAGTTGCTTATCTAATTACATTCTTACCTTGATATTTCCAGGGTCCATATTCTCAGGCACGCCTCTGAGCGCCGCTCCCAAGCATGGCCATCCTTCCGAGCACATTTTTGAAGTTTAGGATCGCTATGGGATATACAGGTGTACATGGATTTGTTTACCTATGTATATAGGGTCTTCTATTAGGGTCTGGGGTTTAGGATTTGGAAATGATCAAGAAATCTAGTGGAAAGCAACGTGAAAATGAAATGGAAACTGTATGCTGTTAAGGTTTAAGGCTTTGTTCAAGGGACCGTTGGTAGGGCTGCTGCTACCTGTCCCTGGACCCTAGGACCTACTTATAGCTATCAGATGACTAGAATAGGGTCCTGATTTCTGGGGTCGGGCCGGGAGTGGGGTCTCAGGTTTCTGAGTTTAGGCCCTCACAACGCACCTACAATCATAACTCCGGCCGCGCTCCCTCACATGTCCTGAGGTATAGAGCCACCGCATGGTGCCTACATCTCTCTAGAAGACTACTTGGAAGGTCTGGAGGACTTAGCAAGTGGACGTATACTCCCCCATAAACCAAGCAAGAAGCCCACTCGCCACTCACCCCATTTTACTGACCCAAAACCCTATCAAGCCTAAAATACTCCAGTAACTTCCATCTGCTTTTAACTTAAGCTACTTACCATATCCCCCTGACCCTCATTTCGCTCCACTGGCTCAACGTGAAGCATCTGTCTCTCTCAAATAGGATGGTCTAGGGATTTTGATGCCAGTCTTGTAGGATGTGTATTCTAGTGGTTGTAATGTGGGAGTTTCCAAGACCTGTGTGCCTTGTCTTGGGAGTCTCCATGGTGAAAATTGACATATATTGGGGTCAAGATTGGAAACCATCACCTACCCCCTAGATTAGTTACGTACATGAGCATTGTCTCTGCAGCCCATTCCCCCAGTCCCAGTTAACAACTAGCTAGTTTTGCAGCTTCCAGTAGCTGCAGTACCCATGGAAGGCTGCTTCAACTTGCTTGTATTGCCCCCGGCCCGCTCGCGGCTTCAACGAACACTTAGCTTGAATACTGCCGCCCCCACCTTCTTAGAATCATACCTAGGACCGTGTTAAGGCTTTTCTACTGTTTTCTATTCCTATGATTGCAGTTTGGGGGGACGGTTCTGTTCCGAGACATAGACCCCTCTGCCTTACAGCCAACACTCTGCTTGACCCTATGATGGCTACATTTGTCCATACCTCAAGCAAAATAATAATTACACCCAAACTCATCCCTATGAAGTTGGTACAACACGGGAAATATCGGAGGTAGACATGCGCGAGGGGGAGATGTGATTGTTAGAGGCAGGGGATCAAGCAGCGCTTGCCGAGATCCTCGTCGGGCAGCGCAGATGTGGTAAGCAAAGGATGAAGGCCCAGTCGTGCGAGGGTATCCTTGCATTTGAGGGGATCCCTAAACCCTAAACCCTAAACCCTCAGGCTTAGGGTTTGAAACCTAAACTTTGGATGGTTTTGAGCCCAGGCATGGCGTCGACTGTTTGGATCGTATGGCCGCCGCAAGGACATAAAGTGGATGTGAAGGCATCCAACATGTGAGATATCATTTATATCATTTGTTCATTAATGAAATGATTAGTTAAACGTACGAAATCAACTAACTGATTAATAATTAACTAACTGTTAACTAAGTAATAAGGACGACAACTCTCCCTCGAACTAACAGGCAAAGCCCGTGGAGCCTATTCTTAAAGGAAGGTATTCTTTGTAGGGCCCTTTTCGGGGCTTCCATGTTACTTCCTGGGATGGCTATGACTTGAAACATGCTGCGGGGGCGTCGGGCTTGAGCCTGCTGTACGCGATTCAGGATTTGGGGCGTAGACGCCTAAATAATTCCCAATTTCATCTTGAGGTTTGTTTGAGATACCTATACCATAACTATCCAAGGAATCTAGGACCATGATCTTGGCAACTATGTAAGCTTCTACATTATCTACCCCAAACCTCAGTCCGTTTCCAGAAACTGAATCTTAAACCTTACACCCTAAACCCTAAATCTCAAACCGAGCACTGACCACAGACTGGCTAAAGCATGCTAAAGCCCATCTCCTCGCACGCACGATCGCGGGACCTGTCTTCAACCAAGTGCCAAGAAACTCCTTGGAGTTTTATGAGCACCGATTTCTCTAAAGAATGTCTGAACCCTGCTCTAAAGATCCAATTATGCAAATGGTACCTACATTGGGTCCTAAAATCTATATCTATTACCTACGTTGGGCTATTTGGATCCTTAGGGGAACCATATCGGGCGCATTTTAGAATTTCAGTCCGTGGGGCGGAGGCGTGTTGATTATCAGGGAAGCGGATGAGTATTATTGAAAAACTCCGGTTGAGGGTTTAGGGTTTAGGCACAGCCTTCAGTAGCATGAAGCCTCTAACAACTGATGGCTAGTAGTTTCCAGAAAGTTGATCACCCCAACACACAACTCAATGTGACCCCGCTTTATGTGCCAGCACTCTCAAGCATGAAGCCCATCGGTTTAGGATTTAGGGAATTTGCAAATCTTCAAGCGCAGCATTTCTCAAAATTAAGATCCTCCTAGAACCCCTCCTGAATCATTATGTCCGCAATACAGAGAACCCGCAGCCTAATCCCAATGAAGCCGTATATAATACACATGTCCATGTCATTCTCCAATTTCCAACCCTGAACCCTAAACGTCCATTTGATTCTCCATTCTCGGGCTAATTCCAATGTGCACATATGTAAACAGACCAAACACACATACCCAGAACTCCCTTGCCGAAGGGACCCTATATATCCCTATACAACCCTTTACTAGCCTTCTATAACCTCTAAACCCTAAGCCCTAAACCCTAAGACCTTAAACCCTAAGCCCTAAACCATGAAGCCCTAAACTGCCTCAACCCCTGCCAAAGCGTCATCCAGACCCAAGCGCGCTGTCCCTTCGCATCCATCGCCCCTGAGGGCGGCCTACCGGACGAGTGGCCAAAAATCTCGGGCTGCAAGGTTATGGTCGCCCTTAAGTAGATAGAATATGGCTCTGGGTATATTTTAATAAGATCCCCATATGCTTCATATTCTATCTACTTAAGGGGGACTATACATAGACCTCCCAAACACCTAGAATAGCAGCCTTGATACCCTTGATTTGGTTTTAAAATTTTCTATATGAGCCACCATTTTGAGTGACGTCGGGTGAGGTCCTTATGTTCTTACCCAGTTTCGAGGCAAACTTAGAGCAAGAGGCTGGAGAATGATGTAAATCAGAAGTGGCAGGGGGTTAACCGGGATTGCCACATAGGGAGCTCGTTGCTACGTTACAGTAAGACCCCAAACCTTTTTGCAACAGGCTTTCTGAGTCCGCCTGGTATCCTGCACCGAAACCCTAAACCCTTGCAAGAAACAATGTGGGGAACTATTCAGTAGGGGCAACTGAGCCAAAAGAGGAGGCATAACAAGGCCCCCACCAGCAAATCACCCACAAAAGCTCCCTAATTGATGACCAATATTTCCCCTTTATGTACTGACAATGTAGTTTTATATGCTATATTGGGAAATATTCATTATTGGGGTACGAGAGGCGCTGGCACGCTCAGCCCTGAAACCCTGAACCCTTGGAAGTCCTACACTCTAAACCCTACCTAGACCTCTGCTAAACCCTACCCCTCTTTAAGGTACCTACTTTGTATACACTTAGGAGATACTAGAGGTGAAAGTTAGGTGTCTTGAAACAAGATAGGGTTTAGGGGTCTAGGTAAACTTAACTAAGAACAACAAACCTATGCCTCAAGGATCTCACTCCGCAGATGGAGGCTGGTCAGATGGTCTCCTTCCACGCGTCATACAACTCAACTTGGGTTAAGGTTTAGGGTTTAAGGGTTGAGGCCCCCACCCAGTAGGAGTCAATAGTAGGGGTAGGATTTAGGGCGATATGGAGGTGTATGGGGGAATGGGCAAGAAAATCGAAACCACTACATGATTTAATGTTCAGGGCTATACATAACAGCATTAAAATATCTTCCTGAGTGGGGGCAGTATCCAACATACAAGGGGCTTCGGGCGAAAGGTTTGGGCTTGATAGATTAGGGCTCAGGAGTTCGGCTTTTAGGGTTAGGGCCAAGCGTAAACCCAGTTAGGGTCTAAGCGTTGGGCTTCAGATGCGGGATGTGCTCTGAGCTTCTCAGGCAACGGGCGGCTCAAGGAAGCTCAGTAAGCAGGTACCCTAACCCCAGCGGTTTGGGGTTTAGGGCTTCGCGTGGTTATTCTACGGGTTATGTGAGCACCAAAGAGCCTCGCCTTCTTCCATGGAACCTACCCTTTACGAGGGTATAGGTTTGGGGGGGTCCTATAAAAATTGAATTCTTGCTTTAAAAGGGTCATGTAGGGATTTAGGGTACTACTAAATAGAACCCTAGACCCTAAACACTAAGTCCTAAACGCCTAAGCCCTAAATCCTAAACCCTAAATCCCTGCTTAAGCGCTCTGAAGCTTTGGAGCTTTCAGGCCCATGATAGGGTTTAGGGTTTAGGGCTTAGGGTTTAGGGCTCCCTACCCACCGAATAAGAACCACCCTCCCAACCATAAATCTTGGAAAAGAAAATGGAAACTACTATAGTATATTGGGGTTATAATGGGGTAATATTGGGATAATGGAAAAGAAAATGGAAACTATTATAGTATTCTATGATGGTACTGGATTCCTAGATTTGGGGCAACCCCCCCCCAACAGTAGATATTCACCAGATTCTTCTATAATGGTACTTGATTGGGTGATTGGGGGGCAGTAGGAGTGTAGTATTAGGCGCAGGGGGATTACTGTGGAACCCCAGAGGGCGCCTACGAAGACAACCCTCTTTTTTTTTTTTGAAAGAGGGCTATGATATGAAGCGCAGGACACATTAATCCATCGCAGACTTTGGGGACTCCTGGATTTGGGTAAGATACTACAAAAAACATCCCCAAGACTAACATGGAAGACCATTTGGCTCTGGAAGCCTAGTCAAGATAGTACTACCAATTTCCTACTGAAAATTTGAACAAGCAAAAAACAATAGCCCAAACCCGGAACCCCCGAAGCGTGTTTCAGACCACCGTCGGTCTACAGACTCCTGCAAGCTCAGCCCGAGTGAGCCGTGTAGATCCATGGCACCACCTGGGCTATGAGGTCCTAGGGGTTTCGGGTTTAGGGGTTCATTGTTTGGGGTTTAGGGTTTAGGGGTTTAGGCTTTGGGGGTTAGGGTTAAGGGGTTTGGTGGTTTAGGGGGGCCAGGGTTTGGGTTGTACGGTAAGATGACAGTTGTACAGCATCAGCGTGCGTAATTTGAAGCCAACTAATACAAACATAAAATGGGTTCGACATGCTGAGACATACGCATATTATTTGGGTGGTGCACAGGTGTCCTGAGAAACCAACTCTTACCGTCATGTGGTTTGTATGAAAAGCAACGCGTAAACAACCTAGCAGTTTCCACGTTCTTTTTCATTATTGTTTTATCCCTACGAACCAGTATGTTATAGAAGCCTATATACACCTACATAACAAATGGGGTTCTCCGGAGCCTTGGTGGCTTTTTTGAAGCCAACGCTACCCATTTCGAAGGATCGTGGTCTTTCGATAAGCCATAGTGGAGTAGGCAAGTTCATCCCCCAAGCCCTACATAGTTTAAATCATAAAAGCTCGACCCTACACGAAACCAAAGCTATTGCTTGCACATGGCCAACCTGAAGCATGCCCTTCCACGGCGGTCGTCACCCGAAAGACTGGGCCATTGTTGGCTAGGTACAGTAAGTTCTTACTACATTCACGCCCAATAATATTTTATATGAAAACACACTGTTCAAACAACCCCCAGTAAGAAGCCAGAGCAAAAGATCAAAACTATCTTTGTAAGTTGGCATCCCCAATGGCCGCAGGCAGCGGCCGCGGATTCGGGATCGCTGTGCAAATACTGCCATAAAATGCAGCTGTCCCCTAGGGCTCTACGTCCATGAACACTACCTCCATTGGGTATCTCTGCAACCAGTATCTACATTAAGCTTCGGGTTTATATCTTAGGTCCCAATATAGACCCCAATAAACCATCACCCTTGCCATGAGGACCGCCCAAAAGGACTCCACATTTTGGGAAACCCCGTAGTAGTATGCAGGGACATAGGGTATGCCCTAAACCCAAGGCTGAACCCTCAAAAACGAAGAGCCCATGCCAGTGGCTCACGCTTCCAGCCAAGAACAAGGGTTCTATCAAGAACACCCCCGCGGCTCAGGGTTCGGGGTTTAGGATGGGTACCCCTATATGAGTTGTAGTCTGAACTCCTAGTCTCCCGCTTCATAAGCCCTATAATGCTCCCCTATATAATCCCCTATAAAAGCCCCTTTAAGGAGTTTAGACTACAGCTCATATAAGAAACTTTGATTCAGGAACTTGGCAAGAAGAAGCTTCAGCTTCTGCTAGCCCGATTCAACACACTTTGGGGCTAGGGTTTCGCTTACACCTTTACAGGATGTCGGCCCTGGAGCCTGAAATCCAATTCGAAACGATTCCGCTAAGGATCCAAATAGCCCAATGCATGTAACATATTCTTACACACTTTAGGGCCCAATGTAGGTATTATTTGTATACTTGGATCCCTAGGGTTCCAGTACTCATGCAGGGGCTTCTGCAGTCAACTTCATACGCCTCAGGCCACAGGGCCAACGCCCCCCCGTCCCGTTGTTTAGGGTTTGAAAAACCCCGAAGGGTCCATGTAGCTATATTGTATATACTTGGGCCGTAAAGTAGGTATATGGGAACCCTTTTGGGCCCTAAGTATATACCATATGCCTACATGGAGCCTTTCGGAAAGCCCCTACATGAAAGTCAGATCTTGTCTAAACTCCTAGTATCCCCCTTAATAACCCCTCTAGTAGTCCCCTGTATAATCCCCTATATAACCCCCCTTTAAGGAGTTTAGACTATAGCTCATATGGACCCTCTGGGGACTTAAGAATAAAGCAATGGGCCAAGGTGTCAGAGGGAGAGAGGG
>CAJNIZ010007361.1:0-16252 GCA_905231905.1 Symbiodinium pilosum
GCCCATTCGCCATCCCACAGGGCACGGGCGCATGAACCCTAGACCCAGCCACCAGACTAGAACCCCCCCAAACCCGAAACCCAAACACCCCCAAAACTCTTGGGCTTGGGGGTCCAAAGTTTGCTGCCGATGTTGATCCACAAAATCTGGGTTGGAATGGAAGCTCAGTACATCTCAGTACTACTGCTACTAATACTATCACTACTACTAGGACTACTACTAGGACTACTACTACTACTACTACTACTACTACAACCATTACCACTACCACTACCGCCGCCACCACCATTTTAGAGGGGCCGGCCCTGCCGCCTTTGTAGGCAACAGCAAGAGACAGCAATAACAACAGTAACAGGCGCAGCAACTACCAAGGTGACAGGCGCAGTAACTTACAGGACAAGAAAAATATTTATATCATAATAGAAGTACATCATAGTCGAAGTAGGAGCTCAGTCCCAGCAAAGCAGAGCTGATTTTGTGCCAGCGGTCACCAGTGGAAGCGGCATTTTGCGTCATACAGATGAACTTTGCACCCTGGCTGAATGCTGCATCCTTCCAGCACCTGAGAGCACCTGCCTCACTTTGGCTGGGCACTGCACATTATCTTCGAACAGCTACTTGCTAGCTGGCCGCCAGTCCAGGCTTTCCTGTGGCACTCTGCGGATGGAAGGCTTTGCAGACTGAGCGCTCCATGCCTGTGCGTCCGGCGGCTGCTAGGAGCACCACCTTCTTCGACAGCCGGATGGGAAAAGCAGACTTAATCACAGACAGGCAGTTCATCAAGGACCAGGCAAGCAACGCAGCGGCGACCAATAAGCCAACCTACATGAGGCAAGAGATTATCCACATCCCTATGCATGCTTGGACTAACTTATGCAAAATCGATGCACCTCCACAAATGGCCCAGCATGGGCCAGCCTCAGGAGACTTAAGGCATGCTGCGGACAACCGTGAAGAGGTTCATCGAAAAAGGGCAGATCGCTGAGTGCGTGACATCCACCCAAACCGCAGGAAAGGCTCTACAAATGTGCGAATGGGATGCCAGAAGGCGTGGAAGAAGCGCGAAACTCCCGTTGTTGGCACCTCTTGCTTAGGTGAAGCTGCCTGTGAACCCTGTACGAGACCTATCAGCGGCGGCCTTCTGAGCAAAGTTCACGCCGGAGCTCGGCCGCTTCTTCACTGCCTTGCGTACGTGAGCCTTTGCACGTGGCTTGGGCACCTGTGCGGCTGCAGGCATCATATCTTGGAGTCAGATGGAAATCCTGTGCTTACAGTGGGGATCAAGAGGGAACTTTAATTTCAAGAGCGTCGAACAATTCGGTGCTGACTCCAAAAACGACTCAAGATATCTCAACCATGAACAGTGAACAGCACTTGCCTCGGTGCCCGAGACAGCGACACTTGTGGAGGAGTCGGGCCCTGCTGTTGCTGGGGGTGCTGTGCTGGCTGCAGGGACTGCTGTGGGTTTTGCTATGGAGTTTGCTAAGTGCTCGTTCCTTGATGTGCCTGGGAAGTGCAATGGATCTGGTTTCTGCTGCTGCTCTTCAGTCTCATCCTTCCTATTCCATGTGCGTCTGCTTGGACCTCTGCCCGGTGGAACATAGATGCTGGATGCAGTGCTGGAATTCTCTGAAGGTTTGACTTCAGGCAGCTTGCTCCTTCGAAGGTGGCTCCTCAAACACTGTCCTGAAGTGGAGCACTGCAACGTCACACAGCAGGCTGCTTTCAGCGGCACACAGCTGCTGAAGCCTGCGTAGCTGCCTCGCAGCGCATCCCAAGCCACGGATGCATTTTGACCTCTGTCGACACCAGATGCTGGGCCTGCTGCTCGGACAGCTGAGCTCGGTGCAGTGACACAGTCCATCACCGCGTCGCTGCGCGCCGGGTGGACAGGGCACCAAGTGGCACGCACCTCATAAGCAGAGACAGCCTGCTTCAGAACAGCCTGCTATGAAGATCTTGGGGCGTGGCCATGCCAAACACGGTTTCCCCATGCATCCCAGGACATATGACCACCGGCCTTGTCAAGTTGAAGAGACCGTTCATGTCACTAGCAAATTCTAGCAGAATCAAAACAGAAACTTCTCAGCATCTTGCGTAACCATCACGACAAACACAGGCCAGGCGCGTCTTGATGATGCTGAGGTCGACTTTGTGGTAAACCTGAGGCAGCTTGGCAAAACAAACAGGCAACCAATGGGAGCCAGGCTTGACAAAGTGCAAGCTGTCTGAAACAGCTTTGCAAGATTTTAAGAGCCCTGCTGTGTTAGGCGGACAGTGGAAATCGGGAGAGCACCTGGCAATTCTGTGCGCATGGAAAATGAACCTGTCTGAGGCGTGTTGCCAGTATCACAAATCACGCTGCAAGCAGGGTACTGACCCGAATACGCAAGCTGTGTGGCATTCCATGTGACTTGGCTGCCGTTGTACGGTGGCCTGTGCGAAGCCCAACCGGATTGAACAATGCCGCTTCATGCACTCGAATCAGCTGAGCTCGTGTCTGACAATGACAAAGACCTGTCCTCTGTTCTCATGTAGAAAGCTGTACATCACAGGTAGCAGACATTCGGACAAAGGGCCCTGCTCAGCAATGTCAGCATGCGGAGGACATGCCAAACGTTCGCATTTGCCAAGCATACGCACCTGGCAGACAAAACGCAAGCATCAGCCATGATTGCCTGACTCACCTTGGTTGCACTGTGTCAGTGCTCATGCACAAGCTATGCTTCTGACATTGGCAGAGATCAGCGACTTCTCAGGCTCGTTGGAGTCATTGTTGGCTTGCTTGCTGTCAAACGCGATCATTCTGGCTCCCGCATGGCCAGGCGCACATGGATTCTTCTCGACACATTGACCTCCATTGGAGATGCTCATGTCAAGTTCGACGAATATTGCACTTTGCTGTCAGCACAGCGGATGACTATGAGAAAAGTGCCGGAGAAGCGCTTGATGTTCGGCTGCCAGACATATCCGCCAACCTGCGAAGCGGCCAATGCGAATGGAGAGTTAACCTCCAGATTGGCAGGTCCTTTCCACCCTCACAACGACATCGCGGACGGCGCACGCCGTCATCCAGCCAGTCCTTAGAGAGAGCACATCACCCTCTCTGAAGCGGTTGCACCAATAACCACCCCTAATGTAGTATGCAAACTCTAAGTTTCGCACTGATGCTCGAGATGATCCATTGGGACATGATTGAAGCTGGCAGAGTCCGTGATAGCTCGCGTCCTCGGTTTGCACGGATGCATCGGATTTTCCAATCTGTCGTCATAGGGTATTGCATGGTACGGCCGAGGCAGTGGCCCCAGCAAGTGATCCACCTGCAACATTTGGCGGCCATCTACGATTGGAGAGAAGTGCGAATTCTAAACCATTGCCGCCTTGATGCTCAGCTCGCCTGCAGAATACAAACGCCAGCAAGTACTGGAAGAGGTTGGAGCGACATGCCAAGCATGATGATACGCGGGCGGAAAGGCCTCCAAACGATGTGACCCACATGTGGAGGCTGACAGTAGCACTCCTTATCCGGCAAATTCGAAGACTTTCCTATCAGCTGCCGGAAGCTGCCACCAAGGCGCCCCTGCATACTCCCCAGGCATCGAATCATTCGGACACGGAGTTCGTGTGCAGGAACCGGAGTATTTGCCTACGATGACGAGTGCATGAAGAGCATTCTAGAATTGACGATCGCGTGCTGAATGTCCTCCTTCCAAAGCTTCCCAGCGCAACTGACCGGAGAAGCCGTAGCTGCAACGGCAGCCTGATGGGGGCCAAGTTGCGTTCTCATGGTAGTTTCCGGGCAAGACAGAGGTGCCAATAAAAACCGCATCATCCAAGCTCGCCAGGACAGAAACTTCAACAACTAAGAGTGAATGCAAAGTGACAGTCCAGTGTCGCTTTACCCTGACGAAAAGACGGACCAACACGACAAGGCCCTGCCTTCTGCCTGTCCTGCCAGTGCAAAGATGGATGAACCTGCACAACAGCGAACAGTGTCTTTTTGACATCTTCTTCTAATGCTTCATGTCATCCAAACCATCTCAGAGCAGCTGCACGCAGCACTCAACAGACGGCAGTGGCCATACGAACACGCGAGGTGAACGCAAAATCCGCCTGGTGGACAATGCTGTTTCGTGTCCTTCCTGTGCAAAGATTTATATGTCTCAACACGCCAGCGTTGGTGCGCCTTTTGTGGCTGTCCTGGAAGTCAATCCAGCCGTCGGACTAGCCGCCTCCTGGGTGCAAGCATCTCTGCGGAATGAAGCCAGGTTCTCGCTTGGGTGCTCAGCTCACTGGCCTGTGTTGAGGGTGCTGCAAGGCCTGAGCAATCTGCGTTGCACTTGGAGTATTCATCTGTCCAGCCCTTCAGCCCTTCCGACAGGGAGGAACAAATGCATGCGACGGGAACAGTATGTCTGCACTCAAGTTCAAGGGCACGGTACAGGCATATCAACAACACCACATTAGGTGGGTTGTCCCTACACCGGTCTGGATGCTTTCTCAACATCTGGCCTGTACGGCCAGCAGCACTGGCCACATTGTGGCGGCATGCGCTGTAAGGATGCTTCGGAAAAAGAAGCGCGAGTCGGACGAAAGAAGAGCCAGATGAAAGAGAGCATGAGTCAGGCGAGAGGGGCACGAGTCAGACGAAAGAAGGAGGGCAACCCGGGCAACCCTAGCAGAGACATTTGTTGAACCAGGCCAATTCGCATGCGAAGAGAACATCACAAGCACGACCACACCTGTTCATGGAGAGATATGCCACATGTAAGAACCGCTGTTCGCCTTATCATGAAAGGAGCACGGTGGCACCGTGCAATTCAAGTATACGCGTGTTCAAGGCAACGTGTTTGGCCTTGCAGGGAAACAGACATAGGGTGAAACAGCGAATGCAGCGACATTTGTTCAATCCAACCCCGCTAAGCCCGCAATTAAAGAGATGCAGTGACACTGCGGACTTTCAGCAGAAACATATGGAAAATTAATCTCTTCTTTCCCTTGCGGCCAGAGAACAGACAAATGTTCCAACCGCCACCTCTTCGTCATATTCTTCGCCTCACCACCAAACCCAAGCCTACAAAGGTCTGAAGATTAAACACCAAAGTGCAAGCGACAGTGGAGAACGTAAGGTGCAATTCCTGATCCGGAACTGCCATGCGCAACCTACAGAAGTCGGGCCAGTGGCTACTTGCTTGATGGCTTTTGTTCTTCAGAGTCTGTGGCCTTGCTGCACCCGATGCTATTCCCCATGTTGGGCACAAAGGAGGATGATATCGCCAAGTCGTCTTGTCGCGGATCCGGACCCCGGCCGCTTGAATTCAACACCCGCACTCGTACCAGGCAGCTCAGGAAACAACCCTGCCCTCGCATGCCAAGTCGATTTGTTGCGGGACTCTGCACAGCAGTCACTTAACCTGAACAACATCCAAATCGCACTGCTCACAGGACACATCAAGGCATTCAGAACACGGCTTTTAAGAGAACGGAGACGGATGCGCATTCAAAGCAAGCTGTCCAGCATGTTGCAAAAAAATCCATGCCTCGCCATACTGCAAATGACAGCAACACATAGGCCTCAATGTCACTTGGTATCCAGATTGGTTGGACGTACCATTATATGGTATTGCAAGTAAGTTCGGAACACAAAGCATTGGATCATCACGGCAATGGGCGCATGCGCAACAGGCAACTTCAAATCGTCTTGACGCATCTCTGCTGCAGTGGCATATGTTATCGTCCACTCAAAGTTCACTAGCTAGATGTAATCGGGCAAGCGCAGGCATTCCAGTTTGACTCAGAACGAAATAGCATCCAGATCGAGCAACGTCTGGAGTCTGAGAGCCTGTGGCAAGTGGTTCCTGCATGCGGCTCGATCCATGCAAAGCTTTGTACAATGTTTCATTCTATGCGGGCCGCTGCCGCAAAGCCTGTACAGGTATCAGCAACATCTGATCGCACACTCTCAGATCAGACGCGGGAGGCTCGAGCCGAACCGCCCAGCATGCCTAGCTCTCACTTTCTCGACTCTTAGCCTCATGGCACGTCGCCATCAGCTTGTGAAGGCCTTCTGGTTCGTGGCCTGGGAACTAGCTTCCTGTCCATCTAGATTAACATCTTGCAAGATCTGGGGATGAGGCCCTGGCTGCCGGTCAAACATTCCGCCTACAAACAGTACTGACCATCACCACGCTGCCCCAGTAAGGTTGAACATGGGTAAGATCCCAACAAGCGGAACTCGACTCATCCTGAGGCACTTTGAGTCCCCAAGCCAGGCTTCCAAGTGCCACAAGCTAAGCTGCGACCAGGAGGCGCATTGCCTTGACCTGAAACTCCGCAAGGCCTGCCATGGCTTTGTGAAAGCTCCAGATGTATTTGGCAAACATTGGTAGCCTAGCCTCCAGCCAATAAAACCATGGACCAGAGGTGTTTGACCACTCCTTCCAGACAGAAACACGCATAATGTGACAGTAGCATGTCTTGCCTTTCACTATTAGCAACTTTCCTCGCAGTCACCTCCTGTCAGAAGTGCAATCTCCCATCTTTGGATGCAGAAATGGGTAACTAATGGACATCAAAACCAAGGCCATTTAGACATGACTGAGAAACACGTGGACACACTACTAGCTTCAAGAACTGGACAAGTGCGAATTGCAAACCAAGATTCTGGCTCATCACCAGTGCGGCCCGTGGACGTAACAAGGGATGGTGGCACACCAGGAGCAAGTGGAGGAAGGCTGACTAAGTCTGGGGGCAGCAACGTGACACTGTCCCCACTCGGAGGGTGCTCTGAGGTCTCCTTTTCATGAAAATCCTGCACGTCATGCAACAAGTTGATAGACGCCAGTGGGACGCCAATGATATGCGTCAAAACCTCTTCGAGTGCTGCAGGTGAAGTCGAGCTTTCAGTCTGGGGGTCTACAGGTGCCTGACTCACATCTACGTCCATCAAGGACTCGGAAGGAGTGCCGTGTACGTCCTCCTCAGGCAGCTGCGTGGCCTGTGCGTTCAGCTCTTCAAGTTGAATCTCCCTCGGCCCGAGGGTCCTGGAATGTGCAGCGAAAGATGTCATCGCACGGCCACCAGCATTTCGACTCCCAGGGATACAACGCTCGCGACTCTTCGGTACCCAAGATGCAGTGTTACCAGACACACTCGCACTTGGCCAAATCAGCTGATGGTTTAGGCAGAAGGATAGGACAGACTTCTCAAGCTTCTCGTTGTTGTCCATGTGACGAAGCTGCACCGAACGGCATCCCTCTGCTGAGGAAGCTGCACCGCCAGAGTTTTCTGCAAGTATTGTCACATCCAAGCACCCGTATCTGCACCAGTCACCCAAATTTGGCGATGAATGCTGTAGTGATCCCAGGATGTCCAGTATGCTGCGTGCAGAATCTGGAAAGAAGAAGATAAGCAGTATGGGGCTCAGTATGACACCCAAAAGTTCCTCCACCAGGGCTTGAATGCGCTGAATTAAGAAGTCGCGAAGCAGCTCCTCGCAGACAAGCATCAACCAGGTGAGAGCTGCATCCGCTGACTCGTGTACAGTCTGCATGTCTAGATGTACAGCCCTTGCAATGCTGCCCTCAGGATTTCAAAACATGCAGCAGGTCCCGATAGTTGGGAAGCTTGACAATGGCGCTGAAAACAATCACTGGAGACGCAACCAATGCTTTCCACAGAAAATCTTCAAATTAATGTGGAACCTGTTATCACAACAGCGAAGTACAGTGGCAGCAGATTCACTCGCTGGCGAAGAGACACCAAAACACGAACAAGAACAGGGCCTGTCCTGTCGTACGTGACGGAAATGGTCACACAGCCCTGCACCTCGGGGTTTTAGACATTCAGGTAGCCATAGACGACAAACAAAGAACGGCAACAGCAAGGACCGCACGCTGCAATCCGCTGCAGGCTCCTGTTCAGGTGTGGCTGATGCCAAGTGAGTTTGCACAAGCTGGCAAAAGATGACGCAACTCAGTTGCCGCGTGAGATGGGCTGAACCTGTATCACTTATCAAGCCTGCAAGTGACGTTAGCTGCACTGGAGAGCGCCAGTGTTTAGGAAGATAGTGTGTGCCTGCAGCACATCCACAATTCTCACAGCGCAAACGAGAAGTTAAGACTTCTCAGGACATGGCATGACACTAACCTCATCAGCGCAATGTACATCCGTAGCCTTAGACACAGGCAGTCTGCCACATCACAAGGCATTCAATATGCTGGCACAACACTGCTGACTAGGCATGTGGCGGCAAACTTGGCGCATGCACTGACGTGCCAGAACCTCTTGTGGGGCCTGTTGCACTCTGCAGAAGGTCAGAACAATGGAAACACGAAACACTGTACCCACAGGTGAATGTCATTCACAATTCCCGTGGTCAAACTCGCAGTGCCTGAGCCTTCGTCACTAGCACCATCTGCGACGGCGAAAATGAAACCTTCCGCATGCTGGAAGCTAAGCGGTTCAAACGACTACGATTGCGGCATGCTTTTGGGGTTTTACGCAATCCAGCCAAGGCACCGAAAAGAGCCAAATACCAGAGCAGATTCTTGTCCTCAGCAAGTACTTGTAGTACCCCTCCATGTTCAGCAAGAAGGCAGGCCCGGGAAAAGTTGCGCCTGAACCTTGACGAACAGAAGCGGGCTGTCCTCAGAATGTCACAGAAATCATGAACTTAGTGGGCAGCCAGCCATGTTATGCAGTGAGCAGGCTTAAGCAGAAGAATCCTGCAGTGCAGCCTTTACCATGAAGCAGCAGCCTGGAAACCCTGAGGGCGTTGCATCCCATAAAGCCACCAGCAGAAGAGCAGCCAACACCGAACCTGCAAGATTCAATCCGGAGCGGAACAACAGTTCACGTACAACGTTGCAAACCCACTCACTCTCCTCATCCTCCAACTACATCTATGAAGGCCTCCCTGCAGGCCTCAGTGCTCCTTGTTAGTCAATCTTCTGAAATGGCGCTTTAGGCAACCCCGAAGAGTCGCTTGATGTCACATTCTTCTGGGATGTTGTGTGGGCGGCCCCAAAAAAGATCATGCAGAATCAGACTTCCAGGCTTGCGCGATGCGTCCCACTTGCCTGCAATGAACTTCACGCAGCGCTGCACCGATTTGAGAACTGGAGAAGAAGGCGTCGTGCATTGGACATACGCCTGGCGCACAGTGGCACAAACATTCCGGCCAAGTTACAACATGTACAGCTAACCCAAGCTTGCCCTGACTTATTACAAAATTCTAAGAGTGAAGTGAAAAAGCCTCGGCTGCAGCTTGTGCAGCACACATTCGTGCCTAGGCTGGACACATTGACGGACTCAAAATGAACACCATCAAGCCAGCTTCAAGGCAGCTCTGGGATGGATGCATTGAACTCATGTGGGAGCTCGTTGTACTCCCTGAAGGTCCAGTGGGCCTTGAGCAAAGAACTGCCGCATAGAAGCGGCGGCCGTTCTGGGGACAACTTGGACCCCGGCATAATCTGTCCATTGCCTTTGAAATGGCGATGCCCTCTGCGACCGAAACTCCTCTGCATGTCCTCACCATGGCTTCATCACGAGTGGCTGGGGCTTCTACGCATCTCAGCGTCCGGCTCATGAAGAAATACAAGGCAACGAAAATCAGAACTGGTGGGACGAGCACAAAGTTGGCCCTTCACAACATTGCATCAAAGATGTCAGAAGGGCATCTCATCTCACTCGTAAGTCGCGAGCATGCCCAGCAAGCGTAGATTCCGCGCCAGTGCCTGTGCCGTTGCTCACATCTGGTGACTTGCGAAGGAGTGTATAACCGTCTTATTGATTTCAGGTCATGTTCTAGTCGCAAGCAAGGGGGACTCCATGAGATTTCATCCAGGCAGAGTAATAAGGCTTGCAGACAAGCATCGACGACAGCTCAAGTCTTACCAATCATTTTCAAGTGGTCCGCAGACAGTTTTGGTCCAAGACGCATGATGTGTCTGTACAGAAGGTAGCAATCTAAGTGTCGCATCTCAGTCATCGTCCGCAGCTGCCACGTCAGCTGTCAGTGTGTTCATAGCATCTTCAGCCTCGGGGCGAACCATCTCAACACCGACATCATCTCCACCGTCACCATGAAGCTCCATTAGCTTTGTGATGTCGAACTTTGGCTTCTTCAGAATCTTCACTTTTCTTATGAGGCAATCCTTCAGAGGGAAAATGCCCTGCGTCTGCTTCTCAATCTCTTTTCCGATGGACTCCGGGATCAGCTTCTTCACAAGCTCGCGGAGCTGGACCTTGCTCGCTTCCTGTGTCATGATCTCAACCATCTTCCTGCAGACTGATAGAGTCTTAGAGGTTGGCTTAGGTTTTTAGGGATTTGATTCAGTGCGCGTGGTGAGGGGCTTGAATTTCAAGGGTGCTCGTTAGGATCAAGAATTCGTGGCTCAAACTGTACATGGTCCTTCTGATCTTCCTGATCTGAGCGGACTGCGCGTAGCAGTTGGCCTTCACTTGCTCCGGCCGACGTTTCGTGAAGGCTATGCAGAACATGCGCACGACATAGTTGTCCGTTGTCTTGATATCCGCATGGGCCTCAATGAGAGTCTGCCATTTCTTGATCAGGGAGCAGATCTTGTCCCGTGTCAGGTTCATGCCATGGAAGTCTGTGAGGCAACTCCTGCCCTGGACCTCTTCGATGCACAGCCTGATTTTCTTGGAGGCTTGGTCCTCATCGTTGTTCAGATCGGCAAGGTTCACCTTGGCGCATGTGCATATCCCACATAGCAAGAGTCTAGTGCGCCTAAGACAATTGAGAAGATTGCCCTTTTGGCGAGCCACTTCTAAGACACGGCCCTTGAGCTCTTCTGTTGCGATTTTGGTTCCCTGGGTGCGGGAGACCAAGGTCTTGCCGCATTGGCGAACGGAGAACATGCTGGGCGCCTTCAGGAAACGTGGCAAAACATTGCTTGCGTTCAAGCTGACGACCGTCCTTAATAAGTTAATGAGCATCCCGCCTTGATGTCATACCATTCCTTGCGCAGGAAGGGGTCGCCCGCCTTCTTCTTGCCTCCTTTCTTCCCTCCCTTGGTCAGTCTCTTGTTCTTTCCCACTGCCATACCGCACACGCTCTGGGTCCACCAGAGCAAACTGTTGCCTACCTTCTGTCGTCTGTAAGCCGACATGTCAGCACAAATAGATCATGTTGTGCAAGAAAATTCACCAACTGGGATTTTCAAATTCAGGCCTCAGGTCTGTTCAAGAAGTCACGTCTAACACGACCACGCTCGTCGAGCACCTCCAGGGCTGGATTCGAGGAGGATCGCAAGACTCCGCTGTGGCTCTTCTCAGCTTCGTGCTCCTTGCCACCGGAAAATCACAAGCCGAAGATTCCACAACACGGCTTTGGTGAAGACCTGGGAGCGTCCAGTGAACAAACCAAGTGCTGAAGGCTGCGTGACATGTTTCCGGCAACTATGTCAATCGTAGTCTCAGCTGGACTAGCAGCATTCTTTATAAAGCAGGCTGCCAAGCTGCGACCCCAAAGGAAAATGCACATGCGTTGTACAAGGCCGAACCAAGCATGCGCCGGAGGCAAGTGCATCTTGTAGAATCTTACAAAAGCCATAGGGTGGCGAAAAGGAAACAGCTACAAATCTAGAGTGCGAGCAAGCTTGAGTGGGTACCAGGTTACCAAGCCCTCAACATGATTTAACTTCCTGGGTCCAATGCCCTTTCAATTGTTGCAGCGGCGGATGTCTCCGCAGTTTTTGAAGTATCCGTGTCGACCGATTTTGATGAGAACCAAGCATTGCATCTATGCCTGGGCCATTGAACCGCGCACAGAAACTGCATGGGCGCCCAGAGCCGTGGTTGCTAGCCAACTCATTGATGCTCACTCATGCGTTGGCCTTTGTTGTTCCAACTAGGTCATTCACAGCCAAAGGCTTTCATGCGCGAACATGGTTCAACGAGCCGTTCCAGCAAAAGCCTCATCCTCCCGCGAATGTGGCAACCTGTCTGCCTTGAGGGTTGCTTGCAACACAACAGGCTCACCCCTAGGTCACTGTAGCGGCTCACGCACTTTGGAGGGGGCCAGAAACGGCTTGCTCAGTGAAAGAATTCCTCCTGCCAATGCCCTGGACCATTAAGATGCTGTATCCAGCTTCTAGCTTGCTGTGCAAACTGAAATGACCTAGGCATGCTAGGCCTCACCAACTGACTACAAAACACGAACGTCATTCTCAACTCTGTCTGCTGAAGCTGCATGAATGGATCTTCGCGCTTTGCCACGATCCACTCTCGAAAAACCACACGATGTGTTGACTCTTTGTCTGGCGTTTCGGATGTCGCAACTGTTCGCGCCAAATTATCTTGCCTGAGCCTGACGATTTGATTTGGCACCTTGCACGCTGAGGATGTGACAAGGCGACGTGGTATCCAGCATGGCAACGCTGCTGTGAACGCCTTCAGACATGATTCATACATGTTCGAAGCACAAGACGCTTCATTCCTGCAGCCCATTGAGTTGTTAGCATTGTGGTTGGACAGCCCGATCATGAAGTTGTCCTGACATGAAGTGCGAAATCAATCACCGTGAAGCACTCCGGTAAATGCAAATCCTGACATGCTTACCGTGCTTGTGCAATCAAAAAGCTTTTGAGAGAATTCAACTTCTATCAGCAACATTGCGAGATTGACCTCGCGCATGATGATATTGGCAATTTCCACAACTGTGAGCTCGTCTTGGACAATGCAGAATCGGCTCTCCTGGCATGAACCGTTCAAAAAGGAGAAAAGTAATCCAAGTCTACCAGCAACAACGGTTTTGTGGTCCTTCTGCTGCTGTACCAAGCGAGACACCACTTCCGACCATAGCATAGTCTCCAGACTTTCATCAGATGCAATGCCCAGCCGATCCTGACCAGAAACGCCACATCAACGCCACATCAACCCTGTGCTGATGCTATCAAATTTGTGCTATGCTCACATGGCCTTGTAGTAGGCACTGATGGATTGTGCGTCACGAATATCTTGGTAAACCGTGGCAACCTTATATGAAACTGCAAATCAAGAACGACCAGCTACCACCCCAAGGCATGCTCCAGGTATTCCCATGCACAGCATCCTGCGTGCAAGATGCATTCATTGCGCCATAGACGACAAAGAGCACTGTGCATACCAAGACCTGGGCTCGGAAGCCTGGTTCACTGCCTTGGCGCCTTGGTACTGTCTTAAGAGCCAAGTCCGAAGCTCCTGCGCGTCGAAATCCGAGGTCTCGGAAAGGCTTGGCATAGTAGATGGATATTGCCCTGCATGACCTTCACACTTACCACAATGCGAACTTCCTCAGAATTTGTGCTTAAGCTGCGTTTTGTGACATCCAATCAAAGGCTTGGGCTCCTCAGAGTCGCATGCCAGCAATGCCTCCCAATCTATGAGAAAAAGCCTGGGCTGTCAAAAGCCAAATCTTGAACAGACAAGCATTGACAAGCACTCCAACATTGGTGTGACAATCAGCGGCACGGCAAACAGCCCAAGCCTAAGCCCATCACAGAACGAAGGAGAAACCGATCGTAAAAGCCAGTGCCACAACATGCCTGAACGTATACCATGGGTTGGACCCGTTTGCGTTTTTTTGGCATTGCCAGCATGTTTCCAACTGCATGCAACTTGGCATCGCTAAAATCACCTTCCGGTTCAGATTCAATGATGCACTTGGGTCCATACGACAAGTGGATGGCAACAATACCACGAAACCCCTTGACCTCGGCTTGAGCGACGCGCAAATTGCATTGCATCACATACAATGATCGTAAACACGGACAGTTTGGCGCACTTTTCACAACTTCGCTAGACAAGGCCATGTTTCTGGTGGGAGGCATCGGGTGCCTGATGGTTTTCAACCAAGCGGCTTCAAAATACCTGTAGAAGCAGCAGAGGAAGCGCTCCAAATCGGGTTTGGCATCCCAACCTTGACCGGTGGTCACCACTGACAACCATGACAGCAGTCATATAACCTACAAACAACGACAATGATCCGGATCATGGAAAAGTAACGAATGCGCTGCTGCAAACTGGCACGAAACAGGCTGTATGGCCCAGGCGGTCTAATGTTGGTTCATGGGGCCTTCAGTCCAAGACTCAGTTTTGAAGCCACCAAACACTGCGTATTGAAATCAAGAACTTTGAGCAACGAACCCATCATTCAACCGTTCATACATGCGTTCTGCCTTGCTTTCGAAAAATAAGCTGACATTGTTGATATATCTGCTTTGCAAAAAACAATGTTGGCGAGATGATGATGAGTTACAAATTCCCAAACAACAGTGCGACATGTGCGCAACAATGCTGAGCCATGTTGCGGCGACGAAAATAATGTTTGTGGCATTCAGCATCAAGTTGAAAAAACATGCGTTTTCAAATGCCAACTTTGCATGAAACACAAACAACTCATAACACAAGCTCCCTGCGCCGTGACAGGGACGCCAAAACTAATGACTTGTATGGTACGCAATTGTTCCAAGGATGTATAAGAGGAATCTTACGAAAACATCGCACATGTAGATACTTATTTCTTTTATGCTTGTCACAATATTCAAAGAGATTTAGTCTCATTATCAAGATGCATTCTTCCCAAATATCATTTCAATCAAATTATGAAAAATCAATTTGAATATGCCAAACAAATATCAAACGGAAATATTTCATGTACATATATTGGTACTTGAACCTTCTTTTTGACTATGGGGCATGCCTTGATCGACTCACGGCTGCTGCAGCGGCAGGGGTAGGCAACAAGCCAGGGCTGGTTGGACGGGTTAAAGAATTTCTCCCACACCAAATCAAAGCCGCTGCTTTGCATGCATCAATAGCCACGCTGTCCATCAATCAAGGACAAACACAATTGCATGCATGGGAAAATTTTCCAAATGGGAAAATAATGCAACCCAGAATCAACATTGTTAACTTCAACAATTGGAAATTCAAGCATGTAGAAATAAGGTGTGCATCGGGTGTTCAAGTATTTCTCTTGTGCTGAACTTAGACTGGCGGCCAAACCTAAACTTCAAATGAGAAACAACACCTGCCACCACCTCGATACTCCTTCTTTCTTTCTCAGGCAAAAAAAATGTTTCCTTCTTCAGGGGCGGAGGGGCAACATATAAAGATCTGAAATATTCAACTCGAAATATTTCAAAATTTCCTTGCACTGATATTATTCATGCACTCACTCAATGCACAGCGTCGGACACAATTCGTTTTGCCATGTAGGAATCAATGACCTTCAGAGCTTTTGGTATGTGACATGCGAACTACCACATCAAAGGGACATCGGAAGGTGACGGTACATCCCGCACCCCCCCATTAGACGCGAACTTCCGCAATCCATTAAAGGGCGGGTGGGTGGGACAAAAACTTCGTGCTCACCTTTGAGCAACAACTTTGCACGTGGATCATGTCAACTTCTCATGCGCATGACATGTGGGAAAACACCTGCACCACAGAAACCATGTACATGAAATTTCATGACATGGAACTTGAAAAACAGCTGCCCTTGATTTTAATAGTTCCTTTTGAAATCACCTCCCCTTTGGAAAAATAATGCCTTGCACAGGCAAACTGCGATGGTGTCTCATTTTTCCTTCTTCCGGGGCGGACGGGCAACATATAAAGATCTGAAATATTCAACTCGAAATATTTCAAAATTTCCTTGCACTGATATTATTTTTATTCCCCAAAACACAAACCTCACATTTATATAGCTCATCCAAATAAATTCTTCCAAATATATTCGACTCTCTCAAATCGAATCCCACAAATAATGCAAGCACTGATTCATCACAGCTCTCTCATTTTGCTTCTTGCTCATGCAGGTACGACGGGGGTAGGTCCAAAGACTTAGATGCATGATGCCAAATGTAGGCTGATACCCATTGGCATCACCCACATTATGAACTCCTTCGAGCTCATACACACATCGTTTTTTTTTGGGAGGGTGGGTCAAAAAAATTTTCTTCGGCCTACCAGAGCCGAACTGATGGCGCGGCATGTAAAGATGACCTTCCATCCCCCAGAAATTGAAGCATGCACATGTGCAAAATCAAATACGCATTCATGCCCACATGAACTCAGCGTAAATTGACACATGCACACGTTCAAATTATTCACCCATTTTTTTTTGGAGAGCTACAAACATGGTGAGGTCGATGTGCACTCACATCAGTTGTGTAAAGGGAATAAAGAATTATCAGGTTTGAAGGAGTCCTTATGCCCCAAAACACAAACCTCACATTTA
>CAJNIZ010007362.1:1556-13245 GCA_905231905.1 Symbiodinium pilosum
GGGGGGGGGGGGGGTTCGGGTGGTTTAGAGTGTGGTTGGGGGAGGTATCATTAGGGAGAGGGCACCATACTCTTTGCATACTGTTTGCATACTGCAGATCCCTAGACATTCCCTTCTTGCAGATGTGAAATACAACCACCGCCCCCTTAACATTAAACACGTCCCTGAATATATAAAGTCCCTTGTGGCGGTATGTATATATATAATTTACAGAGGTGTGGGGCGTTTCATCTAAAAATTCCAATATTCCTAAACCCTGATCCCCAAATGTTCGTATGAAAGGATTACTCGGAAGAGGCTCGGGGGGATGATGCAGTGGAGGCATAGCATGTCAGGGCTTGATCGTCGAGGGATGACTTTGCTAACCGCGGTTAGCGGTGTATGGGTTTAGGGGTTTGGGGTTGAACTTGGAACCCTAGTAAAATACAATTTTTTGTTCCTTAGGATTATAATGAGCAAAGAGTAAAAAGTATTTCCAAGTACCCCTAAGTGTAGCTTCTCACAAATCCCAAACTTGCTGATCTCTAAGCCATCAACCCGACCTCCTCAGCCAGAAGCCCTGTTTCTACGTCCTGAAAGAGATCCGCTTTGAGACGCCCTAAGAGCCCAGGACCTCTTGATCAAGGAGTAGACCCTTCATCATATAAGGAATCCTGATCTCGCTTGGACCCAAACCCAAAACCAAAATTAAAATCTAGCAATTTCCATGTTCATGTACATTCTCCCATGTATGCGCGTTAGCTAAGACCTCTGAACCCTAAACCCTTGAAGAGTAGTACTGGGGGGCATCCCCATCCAGCCCTTGGCTTTGTGGCAAATTCTCACATGAGCTACAGTCAATATTTTCCTTAAATCTAATGGGCATGGGTTGCTATTAGGGGAGACATTAGGGACAACACTAAACGACCAAAGGGCCCCCCATGTCCATCCTTCATGGCTTTAATATTAGTACCCCCCCCCCTAAACTACCCTTAACCCTAAACCCTGAACCCTAAACCCTAAACCCTAAACCCCAAACCCTAAACCCTAAAACCCCTAATCCCTAAACCCTATTAGATTGACATCAGTAGCTCACATGGCGCCTTGATGCTGCGCAGCGAGCTCAGGGCCTGCAGCCGCCTTGCCTACAACTCCGGCCATTCGGATTAATGGTTGATTAGGGTTTTGGGTTTAGGGTTTAGGGTTTATCAGCTAAACTCCATAAGGGGGGTAATATAGGGGATTATATATGAGACTACTATATTATTGGGGCTACTAAGGGCGATACTAGGAGTTTGGGGTTCAGGATTTTTTTGTAAGCATAAGATTCGTCATGATGATGGCTATGGCAGCGCCTCTCAAGACTTCCATTGCCTACAGTGGCGCAGGTGGTCGAAAGGAAGACGACCCACTACCCCCTAGAATCGCTATTTCTACACAAATACACTTTACCAGTTTCCTTGTTCTTTTCCGTTATCCCCATGCAACCTTCAAGGGAGCCATCTGCGGCGGGCTTCCATTTCAGAAGCAAGGCACGCTGGAACCTGGGGGTCGCACAATCCAAATGGAACAGTCGCCCAGATTGGCGCCTACCTAGGCACATGGTATGGTCTAGGGTTTAGGGCTTAGGTTTGAGGATTCAGGCTTAGGGTTTAGTTGCTTGTTTGTTTTTTGCTGCGCCTTGTTCACCAGAGACCTTTTTCACTGGAGGGTTTAGGATTTAGGGTTTGGGTTTAGGATTTAGGATTGAAGGTTTAGGATGTAGGGTTTAGGATTTAAAGGTTTAGGGTTTGGGATGTAGGGTTTAGGGCTTAGGGCTGAGGGACATCTTTGAGTGCTACATATAGGGGATGAAGGAACGAGTTAAGCTAGCTATATAGGGATCAAATATGGCAATGATGTAGGGACCCATTCCTTCTTCCCTAATTAACAAAAGACAGGATCCTATTCCCTATGTCCCTAAGTCCCTAAACCCTGAACCCCTCAACCCTAAACCCGTAAACCCTAAACCCAATTCCAGCTGCTGTTTGCAAGCTGGTGGACTGTTGGGACCACAGTCCGGAAAGAACACCAGCTCGTCTCTCTCCGGTATGGTTCACAATAGGGTGTTGGATGACTTTATACTCTGGTTTCCTCCGTATTAAGTCCGACATGGCTATGCACAAGTTACTAAGAAGTCAATATCCCAAACCCTAAGCTTTAACTTGAACTCAGATCAAATGCAAAACTGCTGAATCTGCTGTGTCCCTTGCCTCGATCACGCGAACCTGCATAGGGTTCAGAGTTTAGGGTTTGGAGCTAAGGGCGGGAGTAACTACAACATGATGATCAGCATTTTACTGTTTTTTACGGTCGGCAATAGCATATCTGCATCATGTAACCTCTGCAGAGTTCGCTTACTTGGGGTAAGGTTGGGCTAGTGGAAATGTCATAAGATAGGATTCGTATACGGATCAGGGAATATTTCGTCTAGGGTTCATATAGGGATAAGGCAATATATCATATAGGGGATATATAAAGATATTCCCGTATTCTCTAGTAAGCACCAGTAAGTTGGTGGGCCTTGTATGCCCCTGCATTCTGCAGGCGTCTCGCTAGCTTCTGCACCTCGCGCAAAATGGATTCCTGGCATTCCCAGAAACATACAGGGACAAGCTGTGGTGCTGCGGGGTTCCTGCAGGATAGGGAGCCCAATATGTTCATGGTTATCATCATTTGTATTATTAGTACGAATATTACGAATATTTTCATTGTAGTATTGTTATTGCATCTAGTACGCCTCTAGCTTCAGAAGCCTGACTTGGATGCAGTGCAGCTTTTGGAAACCGAAAATAGTGAGAGTCGTGCTAGCCTGTGCTACACAAGCATCACAGCATGCAGCAATCAACACGTGGCAGCTCCACGTTGCAATAAGGAACTCTTCTTGCGCGAACGAAATCTGAAACCAGCTCTCGATATGGGAAAACCAGCAGCTTATAGCTGATATCGGTATCGCTTCTCATTCCAATATTTTCGGCCTTGGTGTCAAGCTGAGGCAGGTGGTGGGCACCCAAGCTACAGGGCTTTGCCAAGAGGGGCCTTACGAACTTTCGGGGATTATTCGGTGGTTATGGGGGGGCCCCATCTGCCATTTGAGCTCTGGTCTACGTAGTACTCCCGCCTATGATCCACTATATAACCCCCCCTTTAAGGAGGCTAGACGAAAGCTCATTTGGGATGAGATATGGGCATTTTGAGAAACATAAAGCTCAGCCCTCGACACCCAGGAAAGTATGATCCTTCTGCAGCCGAATGTTGACCTCCGTCGAGCATTGAAGCCTCCCAACAGCAAAGCTGAAGTGCTCAGAGCTTCTAGTACTGTATCACTTTGAACCCATCCCTTTTGGGCTCTACCAGAGACTAAAAGGCGAAGGGCAGGCGCTGAAGTCTCAAGCCCTTCACGGCGCATGTTTCAGTTGCCGCGCACGTCTACTTGCGGACAAAGAGAAGCTGACACTTGGGAGGCCCCTGAGGTTGAGGCTACGTTCAGCTCTTACTGGCCCAGGTCAACCTTGATTCAGCTGCCCATAACAGGGCGCTACTCAAAAGGAGCTACCCAAACGACAACACAGGTCTGTACCCTTCCGACTTCCGACCCTCACTTCCTACGATGCTGGCTGGGGGATGGAGCCTTCTTTAGACTTGTATCCTGTCTTTCACGGACGTGCCCTTCATAAATGGTCTCCCACCTCCTCAGCCACCGTGTTGCTGAGCAAAGCTAATTGGTTCAAGAAACCAGAGACCTGGAAAGGTATAGCCTGAATATGCGTATCCCAGATGTAAGTGCGATTGCAGCCCCGGCAGGGAATTGCATGAACCCTTGCTAAATCTCATCCAAAGCCCCGACGCTCCAAATCCCCAATACCCCATGATCCCCTGTAACGGAGAAACCTAATCAAAACCAATATCAGTTTGAGGTCTGCTGGAGGCACCGGCACCGTAATCATGGAAGGAATCTAGGACCATGATATTGGCCAAGCATTGTTTAGGCCCATGGAATAATCACGGTAGAAGTTCCCTGCAAAGCTCCAGCAACTGGTTTGAGATACCAAGCCCAAATCACTAAAATGTAAAGCCCTAAGCCCTCCAAACCTAAACCTTGAGCCTGAAACTCTAAACCTTTCAACCCTAACCGTCAACCATGAAACCCTAAACCCCCTAAACACCCTGAACACCCCTTGAAATCCCGAAAAACACTCAAACCCCTGTATTCTGATGCCTTTAAACCCTAAATCCCTAAAACCCTAAAACCCTAAACCCCTAAACCCCTAAAACCCTAAAACCCCTAAACCCCTAAAAGCCCTACACCCCCTAAACCCCTAAAAGCCCTACACCCCCAAACCCCCTAAACCCCTAAAACCCCCTAAAACCCCCTAAAACCCCTAAAGGCCCTACACCCCCCTGAAACCCCTAAACCCATAAACCCCCTAAAAACCACAAAAGCCCTACACCCTTCAAACGCTTAAACCCCTAAAACCCCTATGGCCTATCCAACAGCCAGAGGAGCTCTGAGCCGCCAGGCCAGCTCGAGAGCTGATCTAAGCCCAGAAGGGATGGTCCTAGGGCTTAAGGGTTTTAGGGGTTTTAGGGGTATATAGGGTTTAGGGTCTAGGGTTTAGGATTTAGGGTTTAGGGTTGTAGGGTTGAGGAAGTTAGGGTTTAGGGTTTAGGGTTTAGGGGTACATAGGGGTTATATTCTATAGAGTTCTTTAGGGTTGAGAGGTTTAGGGTTGAGGGTTTTAGGGTTAGGGTTTTAGGTTTAGGGCTTTAGGGTTTGGCGCTTAGGGTGTATGTAGGGGTTATATTTTGTACGGGTTCTATAGGGGT
The DNA here is from genome assembly GCA_905231905.1 of Symbiodinium pilosum. Classification (NCBI taxonomy): domain Eukaryota; class Dinophyceae; order Suessiales; family Symbiodiniaceae; genus Symbiodinium; species Symbiodinium pilosum. The sequence goes on from CAJNIZ010007362.1 coordinate 6,402, forward strand.
ATATAAGGGTATATAGAGGTTATAGTATGCACATAGGGACTCTATAACTATTTAGGGTTTAGGGGTTTTGGGGTTTTAGGGTTTTAGGGCTTAGGATTTATTACCATGACTTGGGTCATTTTGATTTTAAAGCTTGGAAAATAAAGAGGTTCAGGAAATTTGAGAACCCTAAGTAATGGTAAGTTGATATGGGCTTGAGGGTTTAAGCTTGAGGGTTCAGGATTTAGGGTTTAGCCCAAACGTGATGGTCCTCGAAGTGTTAGAGTGTTGGAAGAATTTCCTGCATAATATAGGGGAGCGGTTTATAGGGGTTGGACAGGGTTTGGGGGGTTAAGAGTTTGAGGTTTAAGTTTTTCGGGTTTAGGGATTTAGGGCGTAGGGCTTTTGGCAGTAACGTTCTGAGAGGTTTCGGGCTTTAGGGTTTGGGGTTGGCAGTTTAGGGTTTTAGCATTTTAGGGCTTGGTGCTTTAGGGTCAGAGTGTTAGGGTATAGGGACTAGGGTTTTGGGGTGTAACTCCAAGCTTTAGATGTGTTTAGGGTTTAGGGTTGGTTTGGGGTTACGGCTTAAGGATTTGGGGGTTTCAAGTTTAGGGTTCAGGACTTTTGGACTTAAGGCTTAAGGGTTAGGCTTTTTGCTTTAGAGTTTGGAGTTTTGGGTTTAGGGCGTTGAGAATACTCTTCCATTGCTGACTGGTTGTTGGCAGGGCATGGCGCAGTGCATCCCTATAGTAGCTTAGGTTTAGGGCTTAGGGCTTATGGTTTAGGGCTTGGGTTTTAGGGCTTAGGGTTTAAGGCATATAATAGGGTTCAGGGGTAGCCCCCTACATAGATCCTAACGACAGTATAGCTTCAGATTGTTGAGCTCCTTCCTTCCCTACCAAGTAAACCCTAAACCCTACCAACTCAACCCTAAACCCTAAACCCTAAACTACCAGCACTCTCAGGGGAAGGGATGACATTACAGGATCAGGATTTGAGGTTCAGCGGTCCAAGCTTGAAAGCACTGCTTCTTTGGCTGTCACTACCACTACTATTACTTCGCCACAAAGGAAAAGCAGTGGATAGGGAATGGCTGCTAATGGTACTTACAAAATGGGCCCCTCTCTTATCCTGTTGGCTTAGTCTTTGGGCCCCTAAACCCTAAACCCTTTAGGGCTCAGGAGGCCTAACCCAACCCAAGCCCTAAACCCTAAACCCTGAATAGTTGTTTCCATTTTCTTTTCCAGTATCCCAATACAACCCCAACACACAAAACCCTCCTGTCCTCCCAGTACTTGTTGAATCAGTTGTTGGGCCTTGGCTCCAGTGACGAGACCGACACTCCCTCCCGAGGAAAAACCATAGGGTTTAGGGTTCCGGGGTTAGGGTTACAAGAATTCTAAGCAAGTCATGCAAGCCATGATTCAGAGTATGTTGCCCTGGGCCTGCCAAGGAATTTCTGGAAGATTCTTGGTAGCGTAGATCGCTGCATGCCGCAGTAGTTCAGACCTGCTCTTTGTTGGCTGACTTCGTTTCCGTGCTGTGCACCCGTCCACGCCTCTACTTGGAGGCTCAGTGGGTTAAGCGCGTTCTCATACCGTATAACTTATAACCCCACTAATTAGCCCCGTGGCCTTATACGGGTTAGGATGTCCAACTCAGGTCAAAAGCAGTTGCTCCGTGATGGAACGCATGTGAGCTTCCACAAAATGGCGGGGGTCTCTTTTTGGCAGCCCTTATAATGAAGATTACAGATTTTTTGGTGCAAATCGGACTCCAACTTTTGAAATGCACACATGACTCTATGTTTGGCGGATGAACCCAGACCAAGCTGGTTCGAATTGTACTATACTATACCATACAGCAAATGGAGGATACACTCTTGTTCTGTATTGCGGACTATGGTGTCCCCAAAACCTCAATGTCCATTTTACTTTCCATCTTCTGGTCGACGTGGCTGTCCGTCATTGGGAGGTTCTCCCTCAACCCTAGCACACCCTACATCATGCCATATAGCCCTTTTATATAACCCTAAATAACCCCGTATGTTTCCTACCTAACCCTTTTTTCCCTATATTACCCAGTATGAAGTATATATTCTATAAACCTAAAGAAATCTCAAATACATATATATGTATATCCCTGTACATGACGGCAACACCAAGCCCTAAAACCTAAACCCTAACTTGCAGTATCCATGTTCTTCTCCATTTCCTCCTACATACTGGGTCGCTTTTAAGGAGCCTAAATTAAGCTCCTATGGCAGGGAAACCCTGTTATATACGATATACCCATGCTCTGGTAACTTAATTAAGTTCCTCAATCGCAATCCAGCATACCGCTGTATGAACTATAGTCCAAACTCCTAGCATCCCCTTCATATCCCCCATAATACTCCCCTATATAATACCCTTCAAGGAGTTTAGACCCGAAACCCCATGTAACCCCCTTTAAGAAGTTTAGACCCTAAACCCTAAGCCTAAACCCCATAAAAATCCCTCTCTAAGAAGTTTAGACCCTAAACCCTACACCCTGCATAACCCTGCCTTCAGGAGTTTAGACGCTAAACCCAACAGAACCCCCCTTTAAGAAGTTTAGACCCTAAACCCTATAGAACCCCCCCTTAAGGATTTTAGAATATAGCGCTATAAGGAATTACTCATACTCTTGATACTAAGAATCCCGCGTGATCTTGTTAAGCAAAAATACCATAATTCCCAAGGTATAAGGTGCTGAGGGTCATGCTGGGTTTTAATATCCAGTTTAGACCCTAAACCCTCAGCCTTAAACCCCAAAACCCTAATATCCATCCTATGAGCTATAGTCTAAACTCCGAGTATCCCCCTTAATAACCCCTATAGTATTCCCATATATAATCCCACCGCCCCTGAAGGAATGTTGACTATAGCTACTATGATCCAAAGCTGGCCTCCAAGAGAGCCACATCCCAACCGTCTGCAGGCCTGCCTCCGATTCGTGCTTACTTGGTAGGTTAGGATTTAGGGTTGAGGGTTTTAGGGTTCAAGGTGTAGGGCTTTAGGGTTTAGGGTTTTGGAGCTTAGGGTTTTAGGGTTTAAGCTGTAGGGCTTTAGGGTTTAGGGTTTTAGGGTTTAGGGTTTTAGGGTTTAAGGTGTTGGGATTTAGGGTGTAGGGTTTTAGAAGTTTAAGGGTTTAGGGTTTAGGGGTTTAGGGTTTAGGGCTCTGCTTTTTGTTGATAGATGAAATCTTATACCACCCTGAGTGCCTGAGTCTCCTAAGTCTTCTCAATTCTGGGAATTACGTAGTTTTGGGGGCACTGTAATTAGTGGTAGGAAGCAGAACTGCAACCAGCTAGTGTCTCCTGCAACTTTAAGAAGCACTGCAGACTAAACCCAAAATCGCAATGACCTGATAAAAAAGGAGAGAAAGAGCAATCCAACTGCCAATATAGGCACTACTGGAAACGAACAAGGAACAATGGTCATATGCGCTACGGATAGCACTAGACCAACATCCGCATAGAAGCGATCAAAAAAGTAGGGGCCTTCCTGCAAAGCTGCACGCCGCACCTTTCAAGTTCAGGCATGCACTGTGAGTAGGTAGAGGCCCAGACAGCCAGAACAGAAGATTTCACAGGGTTTTGCCTTGGTTTGTAGGAAGTCTCGTAGGGATTGGAAGATGCTACATAGTTCAGGCAAGATCTTCATGTTCGTCGTACGCGAATGACAATTGCGCGAAGGCATGCAGCTCGTTTGAGTAGAAACTGACAAGACCATGCGACTTCACCGAAGCTTCAGTACATGTACGAGACAGACCAAATAGTTTAACTTCGTTGTGGTGAGCAATGAAGATGACGTTGAAGACAAGCAGGCCCCCCAAGAAGCCCTCCCGCTGTTCCATGAACCCTAAGGGCAACACCGTGATAACAAAGACCGTACTCAACAAACAAAGGACGGTAAACATAGTAGTTGTAGCATCTTCGAAGCCACGTCTCTAAGCACCAATGACAATGCGAAGGTACTGAGGGGTCTACATTCTTGGGGTTCTTTTGAGTCACTCCCGGATGTCGTGACACCTTGGAAACTGAGACTGCTGCCCAATCAGCCGCGGCCAACTTCGCATCTGCGCGCAAGATGCCGTCCAGCGGGCCTAGGATCCGGCAGCCGGGGAGCTTCTCAAGACTAATCTCATAAAACACTGTAATTCCCAGAGATACCTAGCTACTGCCCAAGGTGGAGATACCTCCCAATAGCACGCTGGATCATCAGAAGAATCAAAATTCAACATAGAGCTTAACAGCATATTGCTACTCAGTAGGTAAGGATCAGGATTGTGGGGTGTCCATGGGACGCCCAAGGTATATACAGCAGCGTCACGCTGGAATGGAGGAGCTGGGGATGATACTGCGCCCGCGAAATTATTGTGCTAAAATAGGGGTTATATCGGGGATTATATAGGGGACTACTATAGGGGCTATTAAGGGGGAATACTAGGAGTTTAGACTATACTCCATATGAATGAGAACTCGATGCTTCCCTCCTTGTAGCCAACCTGACAGTAGCGGTTAATGATGGGCATGGTGCTCAAAATCTGAAAGTAGAACCGTTCCATTCCATCCACCCGAATTCCACCATAAACCTTACACCCTACACCCCTTAACGCTAAATTCAACGTTTGATACTCTTCTATAAGCCCCCTAAACCCTGAACCCTAGACCCCAACAACCAGCAGACATTCACCCTTAACCCTAAACCCTCAACCCTACCCTGCTTGGCCACAGGCACTCCTCCTGAGGCGACTCCAAAAGCTCAAGGCTTGCCAACAAGGGGACAGCCTGATTCTAAGGTTGAAAGTAGGGTGGCTTAGGGCTGGGTTTAGGGTTTAGTGTTTAGGGTTTGAGGTTGAGGGTTAAGGGCTAAGCATGAGCCCTTACTTTTTGGCCTTCATATAGCTAGCATATAGCCGATAACCCTGTACGCGCAATGAAGGGCCCAAGGTTCAGACCCAGGAAACAGCTAGGGGCCGACATTAAGGGCCCATGCTAAGGACCTTAGAATCCCACCCGTTTGCTTTCACATGCAAATGATAATGATTCTAAACTGTATAATAGGACCATTTAGAGACCTACATTACCCGACATCCCCCAAAAAAGATGCCTAAAGGTCCAAGTAGGAAGGCGCCTGTTCGAAACCCACAAACACGTAGTGACCACGAGATATTGGTAGTGAAGTTGGGGTCCTTGTATGCTCCTATCATCATCCATAAGGGTGGTTGAGGGTGTCACCTACTAACCCAGACCCCTGGGAGGATCTAAAAATTAGATCCCCTATTAAAACCCATTATAACCCCTATATAATCCTTATATAATTTCCCATATGGTTCTAGGGGATCTAATTTTTAGATCCCTTTGGGGGTCTGGGAAGCTATGTTGGGCTCAAACTCTGCGAGTCCATGGACTAGAGCAGGGTCACGCCGCAAAGCTTCCACATAGTCTTAGGTTCTGAATAATTACCTGCGCCGCTTGTCTGGGTGAATTTCTTCCTGTAACCCTCTCCTAGCAAGATTTTTGGGTAACCCTCTCCTAACAAGATTTTTGGTAACACAGCATACCTGAAGGCCCGATATAAAGTCTGAGTGCTAGTGTAGACTGCTCTGTTGGGACTTCATCTGCGAGGTTCTCGAAGTAGGGTACCCTGGGGATCCCAGCCCTTTAATAGATGATATGAGGATTAATTATGGGTCACTCTGGGGATTTCAAGGTGATGCGTTGAGAACCTTTCATATCCGAACTGCTGTAAGATGTAATACATCTCCCAAACAGCATCATGGACACTTCTGAGTGGATGGCCCGCAAGTTCTTCTGCACATCTGCACCCCAAAGTACATACTTCAGGCATGTGAAGATTTTCAGATCCCACTTCATACGCCTAGTCAGTGTATTTCCATCCCACTCAACCTCACTGGCGGGCTGGATGCCAAAGTGGAGTCCAATCCAAAACTCCGCACGCCAAACTATATTCAAGCCCAAAACTACAACACATGACTGGTGCTTAGCAGAGAATGCAGAAGTATGCTGCTGCATGGACCCTTTTCGGCATCATACTACGAATAATGAGGTAAGTACAGGCTAGTAGGACTTTGATCATAAACCCTGGAACCCTGGACTGTGATTCACAGCATCTGCGCCTCATGTGAGTCGAGTGCTCGTCGTAGCTCCTTCCAGAAGGATGTCGAGGCCTGCTGATGCACGGCGAGGCCAACGGGAGCTTGCAAACTTGAAATCAGGAATTAGGTTTATAATTAGGGCTTGGAATGCGTAATACAACCGCAGTCGACTGCAAAAACACAAATTTACCTCAAAATGAAAGCTCTGACCATGATGGAAACAAGCACAACACGAGCACCAATTGCAGCAACAAGAGCAGCTTTTTGCTATCATACCAAAGCACCAGCAACACTGACTGTCCTTGCGAGAATAAAGCACAAAACAGCAACTGGCCAGCAGTATTAAAGACTGCACACTGAAGCATTTTCCCACATGAAGAGTATCAACTTGAAAGCTTTCGGGCTCTTCCTCTCAGTCCTGTCCTAAAGGCTATGTGGCGAATACAGGGAGTACACAGCAGGGATGCCCCTAAACCCCATACCTTCAAGATGTCCAAGAGAGGCACCTGGGATGAAACCCTACACTCTACATGTCCTTGTAAACCGCCAGTGTGCTTTCTAAATTGTCCGATGGCTTGTCCATTTGCTTCGCCAGTCCCTACACTAAACCCTAGATTCCAGACCCCTAAATGGCAGCTTCCGTTTTCCTTCTCATGCCCTTAACCCTACACACCCTAAAACCCTTCTACATTCCAGTTTCCATTTGCTTTTCCATTACCTA
>CAJNIZ010007363.1:0-16251 GCA_905231905.1 Symbiodinium pilosum
GTGCATTATGCGGGTGGGCAGCAGTCGTGTAAGGCTTGTTTGTCACGGCATGCATGCTTGCCAGCATAGAGCTTGCCTTTGCGCCTTGGTTTTCCAAGCGACAGGTACGCTTGGCAGTGCGTTGGCATTATCAAGCTAAAGTGGCAGTCCTGGATAGATGTTAGCAGGTTAGTTAGCAGTAGCGGCAAACTTGTCGAGTGCCAGGGTTTACTATGAGTCAGAGCGAAAGCTCGACCAATCATTTACGAACACTGTCATGTTTGATGAAGCACTCTTATGCGTTCTGTGGCTTGCATAGGCGCAGCAGCGGCTGCGTCCCTCGCCTGGTCGGCGGCACTTCGAGCGCATACTGGGTGCCAGGCGTTGGATGAGTTTTGCCTTTTGCACTCTTAGCATTTGGCTGCAGAAACAAGGCCTTTGCAAAGAAAGAATATCTAGAACTGTTACAAATAGGTGCAGCGTGGATGGTGCAGCTCAGCCCACTAATGTGTCAGATCATGTTAAGTTGGCTGGTGTGCGTGAGAGTATGCAGTATACATGATACGTCACGGCATGTTGGACTGCAGGGGCTGGGGAACTAGAGGTTACAAGTTGATTTGTTTCTATCTTGCAGCTAAATCCAACTTTTCGGATCTCCAGCCATGTCTCTGAGCATGAACACGTCTTAACCCCTTCATGCGATTGCAGTGAGCTAAAGGCCTGGCTATAGCCAGCCACTTTCAGACAGAACGGGGAAATGGGTCTGGCTTGCCGAAAGTTGCGCCATGGCTCCTCTGAGACCAGACAGCCCTTCTTGCCAGATGATTCCAGTCACTGGCGCAGCTTTGTCTCTTTTAGTCCATCTTTCATGAAAATATTTGTTGGGAAAGTAGGCACATGAGGCCTCTTCCAGTGCCTCAGTCAAATCTGGCACGCCCTCCGCGGTGTCTGGGCCAGAAAATGAGTTGACTTGACGGTCAGGACTACTTTGCTACGATGGCAACGGTTTTGTGAGAACCAGTACTATTACCATGACTATCGCTATTGGACTAGACGATTACTATTGCTAGTACTATTTTGATTGTCATTACTGTTGCTATTGCTATCACGATTATTATTGCTATCACTATTACTTTTGCTATTATTGCTATTACTGTTTCTATTTGAGTGCAATCTGCAGGTCAAGCCCTCGGCAACCGAGTGGATGCCTATGCGGCTCCCCTGACCTGGCTGCTCTGGATCTCAGTAGATCCACGGAGTGGGCAGATCATTCCATATCCCAAGGAGGACGGGCCGGCGAAGCAAGGGCGAAGCAAGGGTGGCAACATTTGTGGCAGCAGTGACGCGGAAAGTCTTGCAACGGCTGATAACTTCGATTCCTTGACGCCTAAGCACGGCAAGGCAAACCTTAGCATGGTTCGACCACCAGCAAGACTGCAGATGGCACTGCCTTACAAGCCGTGGGTAAGCTTCGTTGATGTGACATGGTGTGATGCAGGTAAGCAGACTCCTGGAAGCTGCGCATACGCGTGGCGATGCTCTGGTTAGCTTGGGAAGCAGGCTGGCGGTTTGCGTGCGCAAGGGAGAGGTCTGTGAGATGTGGAAGTGAAAGTTTGGGATTCCAGAGAAGTTTTGCAGGTTCTTCGATGCTCATGTCGAGCTTGGCTCTGCTCCTCTGCAACGCACAGGCAGGGAGTGCTTCTTTGTGAGAACGAGCCATGTGCAAAGGGTAGTCTAATTGAACATTTGGCCATGACCCGGCTTTGCTGTTGCCAGGACGAGGCAGTCGTGACGTTCGCCGTTTCGCTCTTCCGTGCCCTGCAGAGCCAATTCGACTTCATGTTGCGCCACTCCGACAGATGGAAAGTTGCTCACGAATCATGCAATGGAGGGCAGGCAGCGCTTACAGGTTTCAGCGGCCACCGCAATTAGTAGTACCCCTTACCGTTTTTGCATGCCATGATGGGAGCTTGAAGTCTTGTCTGCTCTGCATGGACCGTCAAGACCATAGCACAAATTTCGCTGGTGAGCTCCCATGCTCTCGCATTCATTAATGACCATGCCTGCTGAATTTCATGCCTTTGGTACATACTGGCATTTTTGTTCTAGAATCAGGGAGATTCAAGTGAGGCATGAGAGGCATCGCTGGCGAGTCGTGGATCCCCGCGAGGAAAACGCAGAGGCAGAGTGAAGCAGCCAAGTTATTGCAAGAGCGCAGAAACCGAAACCGTGACTTCTTGCCGTTAGTACATTGGCAAGATGCCGGGAGCATTGCTTCTGGACTTGAGCCCCTGAGGAGCGCATCGCGTCATTGCCAGAGGATGCTCTGAGCAGCGCAGAGCTTTCGGAGGCCTCACCCGCCTCCCCAACGGAGGCATCACCCAGGCACAGATACTTATCTAAGCTAAGCCCTTGAGCTGGCCAGAAAAACGCGACGTTCTTCGCAGGCCGAGGGAGGACGACGCGGAGATGGGCCTGTGGCAATGGTGCAAAGCATTGATCCTTGCTCTGTACGGATCTTGCAGCCATACTGGCCATACTTGACAAAAGCTTTGCAAGACCTCGCGTCTAGCTTCAGCAAACGGCAATTACGGTGAGTGAAAAGCCTGTCTGCCAATTCAGCCCTGTGCCCGAAGCCTGAACCATTCTTTCATTCTGAAGGCCTTTGTCTGATTGGCGGAAACCAGTTCATATCAGGAGACGATCAGAACGCGTCTTCATTAAGGGCTATGGCTTGCATTTTCTAGCGGGCAAACCGGCAAGGTTTTCTTTTCCTGCTTGTTTGGTTAAGTAAGTTGCCAGCGCCCTGAAGCTGCAATGCACGGAGGTGAAGGTACAGAAATGCTAGACTCTACCCGAGTCAGTGAATCGCAAACTCGTATGTGGTTTCAGCATCAAGCACTTCCACTTTGGGATGCAGGAATGTTGCATGCGCAGCCTTCTCAGGAAAGTTGCGCCTGCACAGGCTGAGTTCCTCGAGGCAGGGATGAGATGTGTTGAAAATGCATGTGTGCGCCCGCGAGCATTCCAGAAGGAGACCGAGTGGGGCTTGTATGGTTGCCTGGATTTGCAGCTGGATACAGTGCCAAAGACCGCAAAGGCTTCTGTCGACGGCAACCCTGAGCCGAGGCGAGGAGCAGAACTCGAGCATCAAAGCTGCGTATCGCGCCGGACTCGAGCAGGCAATCCGGATTCCATTTATTTAGTGGCTTCTCAAAAGCCTGGGTTTCTGGCGTGTCTTTGGAATCCCCGAGCATGCCAGCACCGTGTCAGCGCATGAGGTGTTCCTCAGTTTTCGATGCTCCAGTCGCGCCAAAATTTTCATCACCTGGATGTATCAAGTACGCCTCCTAAATCGAGCAGTTACTTGCGAAGCGCATGCAGGTGGACATCACCGTGGGGGTGCGTCTCTGTGCCTGCATTTCAGTCAGAGGGCTGTTGCCATCTGTTTCCAGGAATTGCCTAGTATGGTAAGGGACAAGTGGCAGGACATGGCAGGATGCCGTCATCACAACATGATATCTTCAAGAGCTTGCACAAGCATGCATGCTGTTTGCCAAGGTCAGTACCAAATCGTGTTCGGCCCGGAGAAGGGTTTCGCTCAACAGAAGGACGTTTTGTTCTGCATGTGGTGTGAGGTATTTCATTGTGTGCTTATACTCACCGAACACACTGCTCCCGTCTATCTTCTGAAGTTAAACGAGTTGTTATGGTCACGGAGTGCAATGGTTGGGCCACAGCTAGTTTCTATTGCTAGACCTCTTAGCGATTAACCTCCTTACTTCACAGGTCATCACCTTCAAGTGCCCTATGGGCTGTATGGTCAAAAGGTAGCATACTTATTCTGAGTGTAGAAGTGTCGCAAAGTGGCCCACAGTTGTTCTCTTTAAGCCCGCCGGGTCTTTTTCTCTTCTGGGGATTCTGGGCCATAGTGCCCCCTTAGTTTACTTCACGGAGTGAGTGGGCACTATTCAACTCCAACTATTGCGACCATCGTTATACTTGCATTGCGAGCGGGTGATGTGGTGGCTGGCAGACCTTTCGTTGTGATCAAAGTGCCCTTACAGCTGCAGGGATTGCACTGGCTCACAAGCCAGCGAATTACTTCAGATTTGAAAGCTGGACTTGATAGTACTTGAAGGGGCAGCATGTGCCTTGACATGCCTGCATCACTGCATCGGCTGAAGATCTTAGCGTAAAGGCGTAATTCGCATGAACAGCGGCTCATTATGCTGGACATGCAGGCATGGTAATGAGATGTAATGAGTTTGAGAGTTGTACGACAGTTTTACGCGCAATAGAAGTAAGTATTTATCTGAAAGATGACAAGGCGCACAGCAACAAGTTCAGTAGTACAGTTGGCGATGGTGGCAAAACAATGTCAGCAACACATGGAGAGGGTCAGTACATCCTACCAGCAGTAGTAGTGAGTATTTTTCGCAGCAGCAGACGGAGGAGGAGTAGTCGTAGTAGTAGTGGGAGTGCTAGTGCTGGTGGCGGTGGCGGCGGCGGTGGCGGTGGCGGTGGCGGTGGCGGCTGCGGCGGCGGCGGCGGTGGTGGTGGTGGTGGTGGTGGTGGAGAAGCTGGTGTAGCAGTAGTGGTAGTGCCTCCAACGATCCTGGGCAGCCAGGATACACGCCTACGGAAACGGCGCTTGGTGCGGCGGCGCGGCGTGAGCCGCGATGAGCTCCAAAGGCGTCTGGAAGAGGTCCAGACTGCGGAGTCCCCCCCAAAATTGATAACCATTCGTGCACATTTGAACATGTACAAATCTCTTTATGTACACATCTCTATTTGTACACATCGCTATATGTACGTGCATTTCCAGAAGGAGACACTTATACAGGAGGTCTGGGGCGTTTACATAGGCGGGATCATATCGTATCAGCAATTTACAGGGTTGTTGAGTAATCAGAAGGGATGGAACAGCTGCACGTGTCTGCAAGTTGTGGTTGCTGGCCCAGTTTCTGAAGTAGTAACTTTGGCAAAGTGACGGGTATGGATGGAGGTTCACAAAGCCCGGGGTTGCTTTGTTGGAGTCCACCATGGGAACTGCGTGACTTTATCTTGCAAGCCGACCGAATCCCACTAAACTGTTGTCTTAGTCCTTGTTTCCAACCGGCTCAGCATACTCGACACAGTCAACTGCACTTGGCAGATCTACTGGAATCCCATATGCAAGATGTCCAATCTGGCTTTGATGGATTTCATGCAGGCCATGCCGGTGCAAACTGAGCGGGACCAAGATGAATGCATGCTTTGTTTGATCGAGTTCTCAGCTTCGCCGCAAATGCCTGCCGCTTGGCTGATGTCAAGATGATTCGTAAGAGACAATGCATCGGCTATGCTGTACCCAGAACGCGTTCAAGCACACATTGGCAAAGTCCAAGTAAGCTTCAATTGCTGTAAATCAACAGTAATGGTGAACCAAGCTATCCGCTGTTTCTGCGTCTGCGTCTATCAGGGAGAAGTTGTTGCCACTGCACTGTTACACTGTGGTACGTTTTCTTGTCATGTAATTCCAGATGGGGTAATCCTGCTGCATGTTCCTGCGTCTTGAATTGGCCACAAACAGAAAAGGTGGTTGAGTTGCCCGAATGCAGACACGTCTTCCACCGAGCCTGTGCCCTGGCAGCGACAAGCTGTTGCTGTGGCCCTGAGAAGCGCAGAGGTGCATTAAGTAGTGGGGTGGGGTTTCGAGACTCAAAGCAAAGCCAGCTGCTTAGTCATCAGGACCCTTGCAAACTTTACAGGGTTCGCAGCAAAAGTAGTAAGCGAACAACATGGACACGTTGGGGAGATTTGTGCATCCCACAAGGCGCCCAACAGCTCATGGACACTGATGGCAGGCCGGGCAGTGCATCCGCGGAAAATTCACGACCCTCGATGCAGTTCTAGGTTCACACCCATTTTCCTGAATGCTTTGCAGAAGGGATCCTGTGTACAGATTGCAGTCTTGGGGTTATGAGTTGAACTAAAATTGTTGGTTTGTGTTCGCAAAGCATTCAGATTGGCGCAACCTCCTCAACGCCAGATATTCTTGAACCCTCACACTAGCATCTAGCATCTTTGTTGTTTGTGAAGAGATATCGCGAGGATGTGGATCTAGTGAGCTTTCCAGCTTGACAGGTTGATGACTACCCGCAGGGCCAGTCGTAGTAGCATGCACATTAGCAGCAGGCAGGAGCTGAAGCATATACTAGAGTAGTTTCCATTTTCTTTTCCATTATCCCAATATAACCCCAATATACTATAGTAGTTTCCATTTTCTTTTCCAAGGAGCAGGAACAGGAACATAGAGGAGAAGCCACGGTGGTGTTAGTGGTGGCAGCAGTGGTTGTGGTGGCGGCACGGGTAGGAGGAGGCCCCCGTTCACCACACTATCTGCACCTTGGTGTTTTGCCGACTTATGGTCCCTTCCTTCATGTCCCTTCTGATGGTCCCATGTCGGTGTGACACACAACGTGCAGGAATGACCCTTTACCCGGAGAATCCAGGGGCTAGGGCCTGCGGGAAAACCATCAGATCATAGTTTGTTCGTTCCAGAGCGCGGGAGGCCCAGCAGCCCATCTGAATAGGAGCCTAGCAGCCAGTGTTTTACCGAGTAGTCTTTCATGTGCAGAGCGCCACTGTGACAGAGGCCAATTATCTGCCCAAAGTGTAAAGAGCTGATGCCTTTGGTGAAGGTGCCCATGCTGTAGGAGGAGCGTTGACTGGTCTGGCACCTGGAACAGCCACTTTCTTGTCATGCGTCTTGCAGAGATTGTTGTGTGAAAGCCTGTTGCTGGCACGCTTTGCGACAAACCTGTGCGTGCTACACTTTTGAAGACTCCAGCAAACTACACATTGGAGAATGAGGTCTTCCTTGCGTGAGTGAGGATTGCAGCGGCCTGTTCGGTCATGTACTGGTGATTCTGTTTTCGCTGCGCTGCACTCGCCGTTTCGATGCTTGCTCGCGCGCGACAGCGCATTTGCTGGCAGGTCAACCACAGCAGTTGTGATGTACAGTGTACAGAATAAATGGGAAAACCAGGAGGCACAAACATCCAAGTCCACTTCTAGTCTAGGCACAGAACAGCATGACCATTCCTTTCTCTACCTCCAACTGTTCGTGCCGCCTGCGACCATAATGCAAGTAGCTGACAACTGCGTGAAGGCCAGAAAATAATGACAATCAAATTTCAAGGAGGCGCACGCAGACTCTTCTTCAGTGACTGATGATATGCGATCACGAGCTCAATTCTGCAAGGCACCCGGCAAACGTGAGGATCCTACGGAGATTGAAGAGACTCGAGCAAGAGGTCAAGGCTCGGAAAGCAGGTTTGCATGGCTGGAGCCGCCGCTGGGGAACGTGACGTTCTCCTTGTCTCAGGACATAGCGTACTTCACGCCGACACACTCACCCTACAATTCTCCACACTCCACCAGCTTTGATCCATGGGGGTGAATTTTTAGATAAGCCCCATCTCTGCTCTCATATAGATCAGGGTCAGAGGGCTAGCATTCTGTGACAATACCCGCAATGCAGTTGGATGGGCCAACCTCGGCACCTTATGCCGAGACGCCGGGGCTTCGGCGTTTGCTTCCTGAATTGGTGTGTGGCTATGTCCGTGACAGCATGCTTGTTTGGTCAGGCTCTGCAGAATGTAGACTGTGTGCAGTGGAAGTCAGCTGTTTCCCTTCGATCCCAGTGCCTCTAAAAGCTAGAACCGATCAGATTCCTACTTTGAGGCGCCGGAAGAAGCGTGCCTGGTACGCCGATCCTGCATCTGCTCAGCCGCACAAGGTGACTGCTTGGTGATCACGCCTGACAGTGAGCTTGGGACTGGCATTGTTGACAGTGCTACGAAAGCACGTCAGAGAAGGTGTTTGACAGCTCTAGTGTGGAAATCACTGGCTTGCCGCTCTTACTTGCTTTTCAGAGCATCTGAAGGCGCCAGGCCCCAGTCCAAGAAATCCCGTTGTTCGTCTGCCGGCGGCCAACCTGGTCTAGTGGACAAACTACGTAACAAACAGCAACTTCGGCGTCTAAATTGCAATGCTGGGTTCCCCTTCTTTGTAGTCCAAGCCTGCCCAGCCCGCAGGCGTACAAGGTCCGTGCATGGCACTCAGCCTTTACCGGCTCACGATTTTTATCTGCAGGTTCTTCTCGGATCCTCTGGGCACATTCCCGCAGACAACAGCTGGGCTTTCAAACAAGTAAGTTGTTTGGGTTGGTGTCTGTTTGAAGCTTGGAGTGCTGTATGAACGCAGAATCGGCAGTTGGGGGTCCAAGCTGGGGTAGTTATGCATTCTTCCTCCTTGGCTTTTTTTCCCGCCCACCCGCCCTGAAGGCTTCTATTGCATGAAGAGTCGCAGATTTCCCCCTTTCCGAGGGGTCGGGAATTGTGAGTCTTTGACCACTTTCTCTTCCTGAATGAATGTGATAGATACGATGTACTCACATCTTATGGGACCCAGTGTCTTTGATGCTGTAAGTCTGTTCATTCCTGTCTCGAAGCCAAGGCTACCATCCAAGCGCAGCAAGCTTCCCTGTTTCGGCGGCTTCGCAGGCGCTCAAGAGATTCGGGGCATGTGAGCTTTGCCGAATGCAGAATGTCCAGGTATCGCTTGGGTGGTTTTGAGCCAAACCTGGTGAGAGGAAGTTTTGCGCCCGCCTTGGCGACGACAACATACTGCTACTTTTTCTTCCGCTGAAGCCGACTAAGCTGCCGAGGCACCGCAGCGCAAGATTCGTCCGGCCAAAGCTCCAAGCCAAGTCGCTTAAACTGCGGCAACATGCAAAGCCGTTTGGGCTGCTGTCTTTTGAGCGCCTTTGTATGGGCAGGATGTTGCTGGACCAACTCCGGTGCTTAGTCTCGACCAGTCTGTGGCCAGGATCCAGGAAGGGCTTCTGAGTTTCAATGAGGCAATAACATTTAGAATGAGGCATGCCAGATGAAGCCTTTCACTTTGCTCGCAGAACTTTCCCAGGTCCTGACGCGGGCGCTGGCATCAGAGTGTGGGAAGACGATACCAGGTGGCCCAATCAACCTCTTTGTCTGAAGCTTTGACTGACAGTAGTAGCACGCCCTTGAATGCAGACACGGCACTAACAACATCCTTGCCACTTGCTTACTCCACATCAAAATGCGGTGGTAGGCGTAGTGCATGATGCTGTGGAGCATGGCTTCAGCAGCTTTCTGACAGGATGTGAGCTGCTACTTCATCAGCTAGGCTGCGATGTTCTTGTCTTATCGCCTTCGTAGCTTTGCAAGATTCCGCATGTACGGCAATCCGTATACTTCCCCGTCAGGCGAGCACACAGCAAAAGCTCTGGGTGCTCCCTGTACAACATCACTGCAGGAGCAGAGGTGGCTGTTTGAGTCTGCCTCATGCACACGTTTCGGCGAGCAGGGGATAAGCAGCAACGCCGTGTCATCTCGCTTGGAGTGCTGAAGCTTTGCATTGTTGAATGTGGTGCTGAACAGCCAGTTCTGTCAGGGCACTGGTGGCTTCCTCTCGCATCGCATCGTTGTTGGGCGCGGCAAAAATTGGCTGCCCCACGCTCCTCCAAAGAATCGAGGAGAATCTGCATGTTCTGGCTTGATGACCAGCTATGAGCTCCACGCAGGGTCCTGCCGATCTCCATGTGGTCTTGCATCCCAACCTATGGTCAGAATGGACTGCAATCCAGGAGCGCATCTCCGATGGCAACCTTGTAGTTGGACTGCGAAAACATCGGCCTCTGGCCCTGCCCGCGTCCTAGTTAGGCAAGGGTTGACCGGCACCCATTTCACAAACCGATGAGTTTGGGCACCTACGCTTCTTTGACAAATGCTTCAGGGGCCATAGGAAAAGCCTCCAGTTTCTTCAGTCCAAGGCCGCGAGCATTGCTATCGCAGCTCAGCTGAAGCTAAAGTCGCGAGAGTCAATCGTGACGGTGACGCACAGCGTTTTCAAGGACATGTGTGGAGGTTAGCACGACACGGAAGAGTGTTTTGTTTATGCTTAGAAGATGTATCAGACCATAGAGTGTCATCAACTGCTTCGAATAATCTCAGGGAGGAGGCTTCAGCTTTGGACTTTTTGGGTGTAAGCCTAGCAGCCGCGTATGTGGCAGATCAGTGGCTGGTTGACTTTTCTTTACCTTGTACGTGTAGCTCTTGCATCTTGGTTCGGTGACGTTCGTCTTCCGCTGAGTATCTTTGCCGCCAGAAAGAAGGAAGCCCAGACCTCGCTGACAAGCATCCCCATATCCCCACTGCTCGAGTGGGCGAAAATTCCACCCAGCAAGTCAGACCACTAGCTGTAGCGAAAAGCACAGAGCTTGTTTTGCTTGACACGCTTCCACCAGCTTCAATCCGACTTGCTCATGGTTTAGCGGGGGATGGTTTGGGGAGACTGGGAAAAGAAATCCCTACACGAAGACAAGCCAGCAAGCAGCATCCCACGTGGAACGCTTGAGATGGTGATTTTCCCTGCTGCTGCAGTACACTCCCAACCCGTCATGAAAAGAGTGAGTCAGGATGTGCAAAGGTCAGTTCTGAAACAACCAGTAAGCTCAGCATAACCCCATATAATATAGTGTCCTCCCGCCTAGAATACCCCTCACTCCCCAGGACCAAATTTTCCCAACATATCCTAAAGCCTAAACCCCGCACTGTTTTACCAGGTATTTGCAATTGGCCCACGTGTCATCTCATGATCGAGGCCTGTGAGCAGGGCAGAGCGAAGAGGAACAGCGCCTCCCATCCCTTCAAACAATGAATGGCTAAATTGTGTGTATACATATGTAAATACATGTACTGTAGACACGATGTAAACTTCGTGTAACGAGGGGAAGATATGATTAGGGTGTGCTATCTACCCTGCCCTCGCTGACGGTTACACCATTGCGTGCTGTCTATTGCCTCACTGCAATGATGAAAGCAGCTTTGTTGAAGTGCCAAACGTGTAAGCCGTCAGGCAGCACTGCTCATGCTGTAAGCCGGCAGCCGCCACCACAGATAGCTGCGGATTTTGTTTGGTCACAACAACATCCGGGCCCAAGCAAAGGTTAAAGTGCCCCAGCCACTGTGCTTTGAGGTTGGGGGAGCTGCTCCGAGTTGGACCTGACTGCTGTGACTGGCCAAGATTTGTTCCAACGTGACTTTTGGGATTCGCGGCTGTGAGTGAGCTGGCGTAGGATGCTTCAGGGGAGGATGCAACATGCTCTGCTTGCCAGCTTGACCTTTGATGTTGCTAAGTGGCACTACTTTGGATGCTGCCATCAGACGAGCTGGTGTCGGACTCAGAGGGTACATCTTCGAAGGTTGGCAGGCACAAGAGACATCAACGGGTTTGAGTTTGAGGCGGCAGTTATTGGCAACCTTGCGGACTTGATTGGCGATTCTGAAGCTCTGGTGCCAGCCTTTGGACATCGCTTGGCGAGGTAGGCAACATCGCGTACTGCTTTTGGACAGGTCTTGTGCATGGTGGTGATAGGCAGTGGCTGGTGCCAAGGAGTTGCGAACTCGAGTCCGGCTGCGGAGGAACTTACTTGCAGGCAGATCCGTCGGCAGAGTTTTGCAGCGTGGATGGCCAACTCATGTGATCCTGCTTCATAGTTGACTGGCTTTTCGCAGCAGTGCACTGCCAGCAGTACAGGCCACTTGCAGTAACAGGCCTTGCTGCTGTGGCTGCCGACGAGGGCGCCCCACCCCCTACTGGATGGCTGAGGCACTCCACTTGTCTTGACACATATGACATGTCTTAAAGAGGGGTTGTGAATTTCTGGCTCCTGCTCGGTTGCTGATTTCGCGCCCTTGCTTTCCTTGTGAGGCTCCTTCAGGAGAATAATCCATTGTCTATTTTCAGCATATTTCTACTCATGCGGCCTCCGAACGGGACATTTCATCATGAGCCCCATGATTCCAGTATAGCTTAATTAATATGGCCTAGTACAATCCATAATGGCAACCCCAAGTACGAATCCATACATACCAGTCCGTGGAATGGTTGATATTGAAATAGCCCTTTGGCCGGGCATAGCGGCGCCAGATTTCAAGCATCCTGTGGTAGCAATTTGAAGAGAGTATTTTCCATGTTCTTACCGGCATTTGTGTGTTGCCACCAGAATTTGAGAAGCAGGCACGGCAACTGAGTGACTTAAAGGAGAAGAGCGGGTTGTTTTGTCGGAATCGGGCTACACGAGATTTCCGATTAATTTGGGGGAGGATCAGCCCCAAGCCCCCAACATACTCGCATACTTCCGGTACCAGCCCGTTCAGTTCGGAGGAGGGTAAGATGCAGCCTCCAAAGCTAAAGCCCTCGACCCTAACCCCATACCAAAAGCCTCCTCCCTGACCCTACTCCAAAGCCGTCGGCCTTTCTCCAAGATCCTCTGCCCTAAATCAAACACTCCGCCTTAAACCCTCGACCGGCCCTTCTACAACACTCTGAGTCTTCTCCTTAGCCCTCAAACCCTATTAGAACCCCTAAGAACCCCTACATATTCCCTAGCTTTCATTTCATTTTCCATTTTCTTGTCCATTTCATTCTGCATTATAACCCCAATCTAAGCCTATATCATAGCCCTATATCTTGAGAGTTCTAGGTAGTCCTAGGCTTGTGACTTAGGAGCTCAAGATGTCGCGAAATGGCCTCGGTATGTCTAATCAAGATGCATGTGAGCTATAGTCTAGACTCCTTAAAGGGGGTTTTATAGGGGATTCTACAGGGGCTACTAAAAGAGGCTATAAAGGGCAATGCTAGGAGTATAGACTATGGTTCATGTGGAAAACGCTTCTACTCTTTCAGTTGTAGTCGGAACCAATTCTGCGGCCAGTTGTGATGGGCCTCGGTTGTAAGTTGTGGTCTGTTTGTTCTATCTTACGAGCTTAATTACGGTCACTCTTTTCTCCCATCCTGTAAGCCTGTAGGCAGACTCCCCGGGAGATCGGCGGATTGGAGTTAAAGACTTTGCAAATCACGTACATTGAACATTTACAAGGGTTGGAATTCTTGAGAAATGCCACTGCTACCGTGGAGATTTTTGAGCTGGTGAATGTCGGAGCTACGGCTCCCGACTGGTTACTGTCATTACAGAATTATGAAGTAGTCGGGCGTAATTGTTCCTTGAGCACGGGCGCCATTTTTATATGATTCGGGACTTCGGGACAATGGATTTTTTGCCCTGAAAACTGTGGGCTTTCAGAAGCTTACCATAGCCTCACAGCACATGGATGAGCTGCCACTTTGCTGGAATCTGGAATCTATGAGCATCAGGATATTAAAGCATAGCTACACAATCGAACTAAAAACGAGCAACACCACAAAGAAGCCAATATATCACATCTCTGTTTTTTTTTGACTTTGTTCTGAGGTCTTCGCCAACAGGAAAGGAAGAGCAGCACGTTCAATGATCAAAGTTGAATTCCAGCACATACAGTTTAAGTCGGCAAGGGAATAGGGGAACCGTAGGTGGCTTGACTGCCGAACCAAAAATCGAAAGATTCCTGAGATTGATCTGCCTATCCGAACCTATCCCATGGGGGGGTGTCAGAATGTCAAGAATCAGCCTGGCAGCAGGCCCTTGCAAGGAGCAGGAGGTGCTCCGCCCGCTGCTGGGGAGCTTGTGATGCACTGCAACCCAGAGGGGACCCGTAACATTTCGTGGCAAGATATTATGCATCACCATCTGTGACTTCGATGGATTTCGCTTGCCAGAAAGCCTGTTCCAGTGTTTGCTCACGAACTCTCTGGCTGCCGTTGTCTGAGGTTGGCTGCTGGTGTTTGCTGGCTGTCGCGCTCCTGCAAGTTTGGATTCCATACTGATGAGAGGGACCAGAACCTTTTATTCAAATCACGTGCCAGGCGTACACCGAGCAAAAAACTTGCAGAGGCCTGGGATCACTGCCAAAACATATGTAACATGTTGGACGTGCTTGAGGCCAGTCATCCACGGTACGTTTGCTAGTTGTTCAATGGCTCATGGGGCTATTGCATGTTGCAACATTTTCTAGCGCAGGTGTGCGCTCGATTGGCCATCTCGGCAACTGGACAAGAATCATAATACAATGCAGCTTCTGTGCGCATGCCATCATTCCGTGTATTGCATGCTGACAGAGGCCAAAGGTGCAGAAGAAACGGCAGCGGCATGGAGGCAACAAAGCCTGCCTGGCCAGACGTGTGAGTTGGCTTGGAAAAAAATCCCCCTGACCGTCGTGACGTCCGTGGCATCTCACGTTAAGTTTGACCGAGGAGACTGTTGGGACATTGTTGCTTCATATTCGCAGCCTTGATCCAACGATGCCATCCAGAGAGCAATGAGGCAAAGAAGAGAATTTGAATGACAGGACGATCAATGACGGCTTCAGCAGTTCTCCTTCATGCTTTGATGACATGTTAGACGACCTGCGCGCCTTTTTGGTTCAAGGCAATAGATACTATGAACACTTCTGAATTCAACCATTTGCGTAATGTCTTGAAAGTCGCTCTGTGGAATCTGGTGTTCGAATAGGTCATAGAGTTTTTAGCATCCAGCCATGACGGAAAAGATCGTTGCGTTCATGGCTTTGGTCCTGGCAGCCGCAGCAGATTGGAGCAAAACCGCAAGTCCCAGCTCAGCAGGATCTTGTGGCCTTCAGTGCAGTTCCGATGCTGACTGCCAGCTGTGCGGCAGCACTGGTCGGTGCCTGGGCTCAGATTCCATCACTCGGATTTGTGTTGATGCGCCAGCTCAGACTCCAGCTTCACCAAAAGCATCGCCCGTGGGCCTTGACTGGCCGGACTTGTGGGCTGCAGATATGGTGTCGGTGACATACAACGACTTCCGTGACAAGATGTCCACGAAGCAAGGGAGATTCTACTACGACTTTAAGCATTTGCGGCAGAAGCAAGACTTCGGACGAACCTCGCTGATTTACGTCGGATCCAAGTTCTATTTTGTGGCCTTTGGCTTCACCTGCTTCTACGTAGACGCCAAGGATCCCCTCTCCAAGGAGGAGGTTGCCATTCCAAGGCCAAACTTCATGAGGGCCTGTGCTGAGGTGGAGGCTGCCAAGTACGTAGGCCGAGAGCTAGTGCATGGCAAATGGGCTGACCACTACTCCTGTGCAACCCGTTCCGCACAAAGACTGCCTTGTTCAGGAAAGTGCTTGCTGTTTTCGTTTGCTTTCGACTGAACTTGAGGCCATCGACTACGCCAATCAAACCATTGCGTTTCAGAGCTGGCACAGCCTCGGCCTAAACCGTACAAAAGCAGGACTCCCCTTGGCGTTGTCAGCAGGAGACTCCAAGCCGACTTGGCAGGCGCCACGGCTAACCACCACATACTACAGCAACGTGACGACGGAGGCTGCGGCGGTGCCCGATTCGCTGTTTAAAGTGCCCAAGGTTTGCATTCCCCTCCCATCCGCGCTCGCGCTGCGGGAGTTCCCAGACTTGCCCCAGGATTTTCAAGCCTTTCTTGCCTCTATGCGGGGCCCTTCGCAAATTCTGCCAGTGATCGTTTGATGTCGCGCTGGTTCCGGGAAAGCCCGCAACAACCAACATGGCATCCGGAGTGCCGGAGTGCTTGGCTCCGCTTCAATCATAGTTGGCAAATAATGAAAAAGAGATATATTCTTAAGAAATGAAGCCGCCAAGATAAAATCATTTGAAGACAATATGATATTATGATAGAAATCAAAAATTTGTCTTTTCGGAATAACTTGAGATAAATCGAGTAATGATATTCTCAGAATCGGACATTGAAGATAAATCTACGAATCCACTCATTTGGGATAGGATTCGCTCAGAAGTGTATAACGTAGGCAATGAGAAGCGGGCAGACGGGTATTTCCTAATATACCTGATTTTGATATTAAACTTAATCTATAAAACGTTGCGGGCTTCCTCCGTCTTCCGTCTGCGCACATTTTTCCAGATCGATCTTCCAAAATATCCCGGATTTTTTGGAAGATCGGTCCCTACCAAACCTGATAAGCTTGCGAGGTGTCCGCCTCTTCGTAGAGCGCCCGGACTATTTTTCTAAAATGTCCCGGGTATGTTGCAGACCTTTTTCCAAAATATCCGGGATATTTCGTAGGTCGCGACCCTCGAAATATCCGGGATATTTTGGAAGACCGGTCTCGATTAAGTTTGGAAAACGGTCCGGGACCGCGTTTTTAAAATATCTCGGCTATTAAGATCGGTCTCGACTAAGCATGAAGCCATGTGTCTTCTGTAGAAGTAATTGCTACCTAACCGTAAATTGCTAGTTCGGCGTGAAAAGACAAATTTATGTGGTAGTGGCGGTGGCGGTGGTGG
>CAJNIZ010007364.1:0-16249 GCA_905231905.1 Symbiodinium pilosum
TTAGTAACTACTTATAATTGGGCTAATAACCCTACTTATAATCCCCCTAAATGGAGTTGCCCTAATTATAAGTAGGGTTATAATCCCAGTTATAAGTAGTTACTAAGTCCCATGGGCCTCCAAGTAGCGTTTATAAGCGTTTATAGGGTTCAGAGCATATGCTAGCCGTCTCCTTAAAGGGGCAAGGGTAGATGCACCTTGAGGCCCTAAGTCTGTAGTAATTCCCCAAGGGTCCAAGGACCCAAATAATGGGGTTTTAGGGCCCAAGTACTATAATGTTAATGGTATTTGGGCCCTAAAACCCTATTATTTGGGTCCTTGGACCCTTAGGGATAATTACTGTGTAGTGCCTATGGTCCGTAAACAGTACTTAGCTTTGGCTCTTTGGAGCCGTAGGGGTTGTAAGCCTTACCCAGGAAGTCCAGTATCCCTCAATTAGGGAATATACTTTAAATCCTATGAAGGATCCCTAAGAGGATTTAAGGTATATTCCCTGATTAAGGGATATTGGACTTCCTGGGTAGTAGAGGGGGATAGCCCAAACCCTAAACCCTGAACCCTAAACCCAATCCCTATATCCCATATATAACCCTCAGTAAGCCTTAGTAGAGGGGGATAGCCGGCTGCGTGGAGGTTGATCCAAAGCTGTGTCCATCTTCGCAGCTTACGCGGCTCGCACGCGGTCTTTTGGAGTAGCACAAGCAGCTCCAGCAACATCCATAAAGCGCAATGCAGGCAATGCTTGTAAGATAGCTATGTAAGCGTTTCGACTTCTTGATGCGGCCATGCGCTGATTCTCCCAGGTATCCATGAACATAATACAGCAAATCATGAATATAGGCGATCGACTAGCAAGCCATGCTCTGCTAACACAATTCTCATCCAACTATAGTGGAAAGCACCATCCCAGAACTCAATCAAGATTGACCCCTGCACTACCATCCCAAACAGAACTCCACATGTTCCTAGGTTCCAGCCATGTCATGCCTTATCTTAAGTAGTCTCAATTTGAGGTATTAAGAAGGCTCCTACAGCATCATGCGGCCCTTAAGCCACTCCTCCTTCCAAGGAAGCCGGCCCACTTTGTCTCAGAGCCTACATCTTCACAACGCAGACCTTGTTTTAGATCATCATGTCTCAATGACTTTTGGCGGCCTGCTGCTACGCGTGAACCCGCAGGAGTCCTTAAGCCCAATCCTTTAACTCTAAGGGTCCAAGGACCCAAGTAGTAGGGTTTTAGAGCCCCTGTACTATAATGTTAACGGTCTTTAGACCCTTAGGGTTAGAATCCCATTCCTTTCAGGATCCTTACGCCCAACCATTTAAGCATCTCAATCCCTTAGGGATACAGACTCATGGCCTGCGGTGCCGAGTAGGGGCGGCTTTTATGGCAATACTTTCGGCACAATGTTTCTTGGCTGCATGGATGGGAATTGTTAAGACTACCCTATCTAGACCTATCAGTTTCAGTCTACAGAACCCAGTATAATCCCCATATACTCCCTATATATAACCCTATAGAACCCCAGCCTAAGCCTAGTTTCCATTTCCTTTTCCATTTCACTTTCCATGTGGTTCTCCATTATTCAAGGAGCTTAAATCCAGTTACCATATTATGGGTATATGGTAAATAGTAGGGTTTCCTTATTATTGTAACTTAGTTTTAGTTCCTGAAGAGCAGCCAGGACCACTAGAAGTCATTTGTGCCGTTGCTAGGATCTCCATCGATAGAAGGCAGGGGCGCGTCTATGTCTAGGAGTGGTCGTCAGGCCGTAATCTGATTCATCTGGTTTCTTGCGGGGTACTCATGAACCCAAATTCAATATGAGTCTGGTTCGACTGGAATGTCAGTCTGATGTAGGGCCTATTGAATTAGCATGGGTTTTGGGATATAGTGCATTGTTGAATCCCTCCCCCTGGTATTACAGCCCCCTAAAAGTGAATCGTAAATTCAGGACGTGAACATCCAAGTGTTGCCCTAAACCCGGCCCTAAACCCTAGTTGCTGTCTAATTGCTTTAGGGTGGTAGTTTTTCAGGCTCAGCAGCCTCAGCATCACTTGAAAAATGTGGGCTGGCAGGGCTTTCCGCGTTGTTCCTCAATGCTCGGCCAGTCCTACAACTAGAGGGCTTACCTAAACCCCAAAAGTACGTAAAAAAATAGCCCTAAACCCATAATAATAGCCATAAAGGCCATTTGGGGTGTAGGTAGGGTTTAGTGACAACCTAAACCTTACTCCCTAAACCCTAAACCCCTTAGGGTTTAGGGTTACAACCTGGCCCTAAACTGTGAAATTACCCCGCAGGTTAGCACTCAAAGCTCCGGATTTAAGCTCTTTTTTAGGGTTTAGGGTTTAGCTCTTTTGCCTCCGCATCTTAGGTCTGCCACGGACCGAAGAAAAGTGCCTTTTCCCAAGTCTCTATCCTATCCCTAGGGCTGCAAGTAGCCCATTGTAAGTAAAAGTTTAGGGTTTACCCTAGGGATCCCTATAGCCCAATGTAGGTAATATTCACAGACTTAAGGACCCAATGTAAGTAATAATCCTAGACTGTAGGGCCCGATCTAGGTATCAATCGTAGACTCGGTTTTCAGAGCAAGGCTCTGAGGACTATCCTGGGCTTTCTAGGTCAAGGTCTGGGCTCTGGGGCCTAAAGGTTTCGGGATCTTGTGGTTTAGGATTTGGGGCCTATAGGGCTTCCACGCCCTAACGTCTTAGCACTTTGAAAATATGTTTGACAATTTGAGCTCTGTGCGACCAAAATGCAGAACCCTACCCCTTGAAACCACTAAACTTCAAAGACTCCAACCCTAACCCCTAGACCCCAACTGCTAAACCCTGAAGCCTACACTAAACCCCAAGCTCTAACAGTCTAGCAAAAAATGGCGAGGCCATCGAGCAAGACCTACTATGACCTGCTGGGGGTAACTCGGGTATGCCAAGGGGTCGTTGATTTGAAGCGTTTAGGGCTGAGGGTTTAGGGTTTAGGGTTTAGGGTAGTTTGATTAGGCCCTGACCCCTAAACTGTGCTTACTTCAGGGTATTGTCCAAGAAGCTGATATGAAACGTCACAGAGCCTCTTTTCACGAGAGCTGCAAGCATTCCTCGGGCTCCGATCCGGGTTCCATGTCACTTCGAGGGCATATCATCTAAGGGTTTGGGCATTCAGACCCTAAACCCTAAACCCTAAACCCTAAGGTAGGGTTCCAAGGTTTGAAATCAGGGTCTGGGCTGGAAGATGGGTGTGTTTGGAATTGGGCTAGGCTACGCCAAGGCTCTAAACCCCGAACCCCGGGCTAGTACAGCAGAATAGCTCCCTTGTTACCAACCTCTGTGCCAACCTGGATCACTGTTGGACATGCATTTCAATTTTGTCCTATGACTTGGAACCCAATAAGGAACGTGGAGTTCCATTTTTCATGAATACCCTTATCAGGACCCTAAAAGCTTCATAACATGTTAGTATCCTAGAGACCTAGGGACAAAAGTTTTAATTGGATTTCACTTGGTTCTATAATATGGATTGTCCAGCATAAATGTTGGCATCGTTATTCTGGAGCCCCGCCCTGACATGTAGATGTATGAATGGAAGGGGGGGGGGGGGGGAATGATGAATACGAAGCCAACATTAGTAGTGTTCAGTTCTAATCCCACTCCTGTCAAGGTCTTGTCAGTTATTTTCACACCAGAGAAACTGGCCCATAAAGGCCTAACAAAATTCCTGAGACAAGTACATCACAAACCCACCGCACGCAAAAGCCTAGGAAGAACATGTATAACCCGAACCCTCCAAAAAAGGGACCCTATAGCTACAACTATCACATAGTATATAGGGTATAATTCTTCAGGTTGGGTTTACCAAAATTCCCTTATTCAAGCCATCAGGTGAGTCGCGATGCTTCCGAAGCAGAGATACATCGCGCCTACAAGAAGCATGGCGTCATGTTTGGGGTTTCAGCTTTTTCGCTTGAACCCTTGGCCTGGGCAACTTAAAGCGACCTCACCCGACCTCACTCTAAATAGGTGGTTTACACTTCACACAGGGAATAGGACCAAAATGGCCTTACATCGGGAATTGAAAGTATGATAGCATTACCCTGCTAAACCCTAAACCCTAAACCCTAAACCTAATGATGCCAAACCTTCACCCCGCAGAGCCCTGGCTTTTCCAATGGAGTCGTGATCTACGGTGGATACTAATAGACGTCCCGCATGACCCTAAGTACCCAGAGGTTAGGGTTTAGGTTTCGTACATTAAGGTCATGCAGAGTTTCTAGTATCAACAGCACTGTAGTATTTGGGGGTTCGCAGTTGATAGGTTTTGGGGGTGAGAGTCAAAGCATATATAGGATGTACCCCCGGCGTGGTAGCCTGAACGAGGCTTACCCTGCAGGGCTTCTTGCTTCGTAGGACTTCCACGTGCATTTTCTTGTTTTTTGATGCGCAGCGCTCCCTAAAAGGCAAGAGGAATAGAGCTGCCCGCCGGTGCCCAGTGACTCATAGGGATTACACAGGGTCTCACAGATTCTTTCCTATGGTTTAGAGTTTATTGAGCAACCTTGAATAGAAGCTTGACTGAATACTTGCCCATGTTATGCTACATCACAATGCTTATGTACGTGTGCTGGCAGTCTACTCCCCTCCCCCCAGTTATTGAAGCCATGTGGGCCCACACAGTACGTTTGTCCGCTACCTAGTGGTTTCATTTTTGCCCCTAAACCCTAAACCACCCTAAACCCGTAACCTTTAAACGCGCCCCCCACACGAAGAGCACCTGAAGGCCTAAGTCCCGGGTCCAACGAGGCAAGTCAAGGGTTTATAGTCCCCGTTAAGTAGATAGAATGTGGGGTATATGGGGATCTTGTTATAAAATACCCAAAGCCATATTCTATCTACTTAAGGGGGGATTATAGGCTTTAGGGCTTAAGGTTAGGGTTTTAGTTCATAGGGCGTAGTAACCCTACACCCAGACGCCCCAAACCTTACATTGGAGCCTCTCAAACAGTAGTGTAGAGGAAATGGTGTAAAGACCTCGAACCCCATCTTGTGCTAGATCCCCTTCGAAGGAACGTAACCCCAAGGGTCCAATCCCCAAACAGCCGTTTCAAACACCATATTCTGAACGGCTTTGGGCTTCGAAAGCCCTAATGATTTGGTGCTTGGCCCCAAACCCAAAACCTGATTTTTTCTAAAAACCTAAGCCACTATGGGTACTGTAGAAGCCTGAATAACTGCTACCAACCTTATGACCTTACACTCGTCAGATGGTGAATGATCAGATGTCAAGTGCCCTACGGTATGGACAACTGACATGGTTTAGGGTTTAGGGGCTAGAAATTCCTACATACTCCTGGAGCAGGACTCCTATAATTCTGCAAAAGTAGGTTGCTATCTGCAGACTTGTAAGCCCTGAACACGAAACGAAACTCTGAATCCAGAATCCAAAACATTAAGCCCGATATCTTAAACCCTAAACCCTAAACCTTAAGCTTAGGAAGAAAGCCCTCCTGCACCACCCGGATAAGAATCCCGGCAGCCCGGCAGTATTTTGGATGTTGGGATGGATTTAGGGTTTAGGGTGTAGGGTTCGGGGTTTAGGGTCGGGGTTTAGGACTTAGTTTCCATAGGCACCGGGGTGTTTTTGAAGGGGTTATAGGGATTGGGAATAAATTCTATAATCTATAGGGATTATATTCCTTTGTTCCCTGCTAAGAACCAGTAAGGTAAGGATGTGTATATATATATATGCAAAGACTCTACGTAAGTTTTTCCCCTTAACGTTTGCACCCTAAACCCTAAACCCTAACTCCCAAACCCTAAACCCTAAACCCTTAATGTTTGCAACCTTACGGTTTGGGTCCCAAATGCCCCTGCTCAGGGCCATATTCCATGGGCTAGGGACCCAAACCCAAGGGTACAAAACCCTAGCTTAGTGCTCAGGATTCTAGGGATTCCGAATTTGTCGGGCATCCAATTTGAAGGAGGCACGAGAATGATGATTGGGTTAGGGTCTAGGGGCTATAGTCTAAACTCCTTAAAGAGGGTTATATGGTGGTTATATAGGGGATTATATAGGGGGAGCATTATAGGGGTTGTAAGGGATACTAGGAGTTTAGACTATAGTTCATATAGAAGCAATACCCCCATGTTCAGAAATTTCGGTTCGTTATTCAGTACCGAAACCCCGAACACGGGGAACCCGGAGTATAGGATATCTCTACGGTAAGGAAGTACCCTGCATGATATCAGGATCCCTAATCATATGGGGTGGCTATAATCCCCTATATGAGGCTCTTTAAGGAGTTGGGACCCTGAACCGTAAACCCTCGATAGCTCATATGACTTAAGGTATGTTCCTTGGGAAGTGTGGTGCTTCTTGATGCTACCTCATGACAAGCTCGAACACCTGGAGCCTTCCGAAGCAGGGTTTAGGATTTAGGGTTTAGGATGTAGGGCGTAGGGTTTGGGGCTTAGGTATTTGCAGGCGCCTGGTACTTGTGACCTACCTATGTTTGCAGCTGGTCCAATTTCAACCAAGCATGGGGCATGTGTGGGATGCAAAATTGGGTTATAATCACAGCTACGGGTAGGTGGTAGTTCACTATGTCAGTCCCTCAAGCCACAGGCCGAAATATGGAGGGATGCATCTTCTGTTTAAACATTGCTGTCTGGATGGCCATTGCTTTATTTTGAGGGCACGTCACCGTATCCCTAAGGGTCCAAAGACCCAAATGATAGGGCTTTACGGCCCAATTAGTGCGATATTGATGGTATTTGGGCCCTAGAACCCTATTATTTGGGTGCTTGGACCATCAGGGTGTGTCACAGGACGTTGTATCGTGACGTCTTTCAGAGCGGCTCTCGTTTGCGGTATCCTCATCTTACCCTAAACCTTAAATCCTTAACCCCGAAACCCTAAACCCTAAACCCCTAAACCCTTAAAACCCTAAACCCTTAAACGTTTAGCGCCTAAATCCTAAACCCTGTAACCCCTGAACCCTAAACCCTAAACCTACGGACCGCGCTGCCAGCGAAGGCCCACAGCCTCAAGGTCACTTAGCCAAGGCTGCCCATATCAAATTGGGTCAGACCTTCAGTCGCACGCTTGAAAGGGTTCCCTAA
This sequence comes from Symbiodinium pilosum, assembly GCA_905231905.1. Classification (NCBI taxonomy): domain Eukaryota; class Dinophyceae; order Suessiales; family Symbiodiniaceae; genus Symbiodinium; species Symbiodinium pilosum. The sequence goes on from CAJNIZ010007364.1 coordinate 7,120, forward strand.
ATTAGGGTCCCATTTTGGTGGCTTAGGGTTTAGGGATTTAGGGTTGAGGGTGTAAGCTTCAGGGTATAGGCTTTAGGGTTTAGGGTCTAGGGAAGGTTAAGGTATAGGGATAGTTACCAAAATTGGGGTCCCATTTTGGTACCCCTAAAATATGAGGTGCCGTAATCCAACCTAGAATCAAAAGGGGCCCATAATTTTGAGAACAGCCCATTTTCTTCTTTGGTATACCTGGAATCTCTGGCTAGAGACCCTTTCGCGAAAGGGACGCACCTTATCTGCAGGTCGAGTGGAGGAGGCCACCGAACTGTTTAAGGCCCTGCGGGTTGCCTTTTGGGGCTTTTGCGTTTAGGGTTTGGGGTTTAGGAGGTTCCTTGCACAGTTTGAGAACAATTTCTTGCAAGTGTCTTTGCTGCCTGCTTGTAATAAATGTCAGCTTTGGTAGTTGGATGGTTGCGAGTTGTCTTGAACAGGTACCCCTGGTATCCAAGTAGGTATGTGTCTATATGCATAACCCCTGGTCTGGGCACTAAATTCGGTCCTCGTTCTCTTCTTAGCTTGTGGCGGGGTTGGATGTGACTTGCGGTCTTTTGGGCATTGAGCAGCCTGCGTGAAGGTTTCGTGTAAAAAGCCGGAGAAGCATCTAATTATTTTCAATCATGCTCGTGTGCGGCCATGCGGTCAGTCACCGAGGCCTGCCTCCTCGTGAGGGGGTCCTGGAAGGCCTCCTGTCAACTCGTGCCGCTGGGGGCACGCTTCCCAGCCTTCTGTTTGCAGTAGCGCCATAGCTGCCTCGGCGTGGGCCAAGCACCGAACGCCTGCACCACCATCCTCGGCCAAGCTCAACGGATGCCGAACACTCGCATGCAGCAGCATGTCTTAGTCTCCAACTGTTCTTCATGGAGTTTCAACGAGTGCAATTGACAGTTCCAGCTTAAAAGCTCAAGCGCAGGAAGAGGTTTTCAGGGACGAGAGCCACTGACCAAGCATCAGATCATGAAGTGGCAGCAGCTCGTGGGATAGCCAGTTCCTGACGCAGGAAGAGTCTAAGTATGAATCAATTAATGTTATGGTGGGGTCCGCAGCACGAGCGGCGCTGCAAACTCACGCGCTCCCAGAAACCTGCCTTGCTCATCAGGCATACATACATGTTTTTCCACAAAAAATCCTATCCAGAATAAGCCATTGGAATGAAATCCTTCCCTTTCCCTTTTGATCAGGGATCTGAATTTTCCAGCAAGCGGTGCTGGTTTCAGATTTAAGTTTTCAAGGCTTCAGTTTGGGATGGGATATCAGGAGGATGTCGTGCTTGTGAAGGGATGCGTGACTTGTTTGAGGGAAACCCGTGGCAGTGCCAAAAAGGTGTCGGCTATCGTCAAGGTTGTGGGAGCAGCACTGCTTAAACCCTAAACTCGATAGAGTGGCGGCTACCCAGACCCCTGGGAGGATCTAAAAATTAGATCCCCTATATAGACACATTCTAACCCCTATATTAGGCCCTATATAATCCTTATATAATTCCTACTATGGTTCTAGGGGATCTAATGTTTTAGATCCTTTTGTTACGGGTAAGTTGTGATGTACTTATATGAAGATTGTCGGCTGTAAAAGCATGATATTGCATTTAATCAGTCTTCTACACTATTGTAAGCCGCCTCTCTATGCCCAGACCCCCAAAAGGATCTAAAAATTAGATCCCTAGAACCATAGTAGGAATTATATAAGGATTATATAGGGCCTAATATAGGGGTTAGAATGTGTCTATATAGGGGATCTAATTTTTAGATCCTCCCAGGGGTCTGGGTGGGACTTAGGGTGCAGCAGTTCACCTACGGTCTCCATCAGCAGTACAGAGTAGAGTGTGCTGTGACACTTATTGTGAGGGAAAGGGGCAGCTCCCCAAACCCCAACCCTAACCTTGGAGTAAAGGTCCCGTAAAGCACACAAAAGAACTTAAACAGTAAACCCAAAACCCTCAACCCTGTCCACATGCCACTACTCTACCTACTCTGTCGTTCCTCATGTAATGACCGTATAACTTACGCTAAAACCCTATTGGCATTCCTTAAGGGTCCAAGGACCCAAATAATAGGGTTTTAGGGCTCAAATACCATGATTTGGGCCCTAAAACCCTAGTATTTGGGTCCTTAGACCCCGAGGGATTAGTTGGGCTGCACACGGGAAGGGCTAGGTGGTGGAGGCCAAAGCTCCAAACGGACAGTGCTGAACAATCTGAGCCCTAGACCTTAATGGGTTTGGGGTTTAGGGTTTAGGTTTGGGGTTCAGGGTTTTATGTTTGGGTCCTAGATGTTCAGTCATCTGAACCCTAAACCTGAGGGTTTGGGGTTCAGGGCTTAGGGTTTAGGCCCTAGATGTTCAGTCATGACCCAAGAACTGGAAACCTACAAGTCTTTAACACATCCAATAATTCTCACACCCTAAATCTTAAGCTTTGAGCCCTAAAACCTAAGCCCCCACATCGCATAAGCCCTAGGTAAGCCTAAGCCCTCAACCCTAAACCTAAAGCCCTAACGCCTAAACCCCCTATACAAGCCCGAGCCTTCAATCCCTAAACCTCAAACCTCGTACACCCTTATATAACCGGGCAGGCCATCGGTGAGGCTTACAACTGCCTCCGCGACCCCAACAAGCGGGCCATCTACGACCACGACATAGAAACTAAGGGCTGGTGTAGCTCGGTTGTGCTGGTTTAGGGTTGAGGTGTTTAGGGTTTAGGGTTTAGGATTTAGGGTGTAGGATTTAGGATTTAGGGTCAAACCCGTGGTTGTTCTAGGGTTAGAAGTATGGGCCCCTGATATGGGCCCTTGGGGCCATTTCACATACAGGTTATAGGTATATAAGGATCCCAGGGCTGAGGGCCCATACTAAGGGCCCACGGTTGCAACCTCAGAGTTGTGCTGGGGCCTACACCCTAAACCCGTTACGGCCTCAAGCCTGATGCTCCTGAAGCTTACCTTTATCTAGCTGGGAAGGAAGGAATGGAAAAGAACATGGAAACTACTATTTAAGCTTTAGGGTTCAGAAGGAACGGAAAAGAGAATGGAAACTACTATTTTGGGTTTAGGGTTCAGAAGGAATGGAAAAGAGAATGGAAACTACTACTGAGGGTTTTATAGGGACTACTATAAGGATCCATTTCTTCATTCCTACCTTACTAAAGGCAAGGAAGGGACTTTGGTTTGCAGTGTACATGTTGGGCATGCTTTCCACTTTTTGGGGTTATGAACATCCTCATGTTATCCTTTTTTTCGTTCTAGGAGGATAGGGATGAAGCTTAGGGCTCGGGGGGCCTTGTTGGAAGCATTTTTGCATTGAAGAGTTGATTCGTTCTAGGACGTAGGACATGAAGAGGGGAAGATCGCCAGTCACCTAAACCCTTAACCTTAAACACTAAACCCTAAATCTACCTGTATGCCAGTTACAGGTGCAATTTTGCTCTTCACCTCCCTGTAGCTTCTTTTCAGGTAGGGGCTTAGGGTTTAGGGTTGACATTTTCATGACAGAGGCATGACCCGCTCCCCAGAATCAAAAGCAGTCCCGGTTCATTTTCCCCCGGGTCCGTTTGGCTACCCGTTTTGATAAATGCGGGGCCCCAGATTCCCAAACCCTAATGCGGGACTGCATATCCCTATAACCTCTTGCAGGGGTACCCTCCTTCTGATAAGCGCCCAGGTAGTAGCTTCAGCTCAGAGAACACCAGTGATGGCTTTACCTTCAACATGGCGAAGGACGTTGGGTAGATGTTGCGAAGATTGAAGAAGCCAGAAAGAAATCAAAATAGTGCCCCCCCACCCTGAATCGAGGATTAAGAATTCTACCCCGCCCTTTTGATGGGTTGAATGGGTGCGCTACCCAAAACCCAAAACCCATCCACAGTCTAGGAATTTCGGTGTTTGCGGTATGCAAGACTCATTGTGGAGGGTCTGATGTTGAAAGCTTCCTTTCGTTTGTTTGGGACGTCTGGTTTTGGGGCTAGCGTTTCGGGTTGACTTACAACTTGCCCATACTTGTAGATGCAAGCTAATCAGTTATGACCAAACTTATGGGGCCTCATGATTGTGCTATCTTGATTGCAGCCATTAGAGGTCTTGAGCCCTAAGCCCCAAACCCTAAACCCCTATGCCAACCATGCGCACTGTCCGGGATAGCTGGTTCTATGGCTTAGCACAATGATCACTTCTGAACCCTGGATCCTAAATCCTAAGCCCTAAACCCTGGATCCTAGACATGTAGTAGTTGCTTGAGCTGAAGGATTGTAGAGTCCCTCATAAACCCTAAACCCTTAAACCCCCAATTTTCCGAACATCGTGGAGGATGCCTCCAACCCTAAACCCTCAGCCCTAGACCGGACAGTTGGCTCCCCTTTAGACATCTCCCACACGAGCAGACTCGAGAGCAACCTCACTGGTTTTAGGGTCTAATCTAGCCTGTCAAAACCTCTGTTTTTAGTACGCTTCCTATAATTTTTATACTAGGGCTTCTAAAAGGACCGTACAAAAAAGTGGGCTTTGGTAGGTTGGGGTGGGGGTTTAGGGTTTAGCGCGCCTCGAATCGCTACATAGCAGTCTTAGTACAACACTAAACAACATCGCAGAGTTTGATGCATCATCCCCAGTAGGATATTTCATTGTTTCCCTTCTTTGATTGCGTGCTAACTACCTGTAAGTCATGTGCAAGCCATGCTTTGAGCCTAGACACGCAGGCTTACGTTTCAGACTTACAGTCCAGGGTTTAGGTTGAGGCAATCCTTACCAGAAGAACTACTGTAGTGGTTAAGGGTTTGAAGCCAGTGATGATCATCAAAGAGTGAGACCGAGAATAAACAGACAGGGGCACGACGAGGCGCCCTTATCCCTGAACCCGAAACCCTAAACCCGGGCCAAGACTAACAACGGCCAGCCGGACTGTCTTGAGAACCTGCAGACAGAATTTGCTGCGACTTCAATCTGAAAACTGTGTGGAATCTCCAGGCGACCCGAGGTTTCTTAGTGCACGGGCGCCCAAAACTAGCATCACGAAAGTTACTTCCCGCCCTCCGCATAACAAAAACCAAAGCCCTTCTGACAGTCATTCTTTCTCATATGTGTATATTATATGTATATATATAGCGGGAGTATGATAGGGGCTGCTAAGGGGGGATACTAGGAGTTTAGACTATAGCTCATATGTATGATGGCGCTCAAGTGAGAAGGTTTGATATGAGGGGTTCTGTCATTCTGTGGTTTTACTATGAGGTGGAGGACCCTCCAACCCTTAAACCCCAAAACCCTAAACCATAAGACCCTAAACCCTACTAAACCCAAACCCTAAACCCTAAACCCTGCACCCTAAGCCCTAAACTCTCACACCCAACAGCTCCAGGACCTGTTTCGGGAGACATTTGGCGATGAATTCACGGAGAGGTTAGAGTAACTTGGTCTGCTTCAAAGGGTTAAGGGTTTAGGGTTCAGGATTTAGGGTTTAGGGTTCAGGATTTAGGGTTGAGGATTCAGGGCTTAGGGTTTGGGGCTTCTGCAGTGTCCTTAGGAATTAAGTTCTATTTAATATAGTATGACCCTAGGGAATTGCTAAAAATGTCATTTTTACTATATGTCCGAGGAGAGTGCAGGTTCGGTGGCCTTCCTTAACCTACCAAAACCTACATTTTGTAGGTTCCCCATAAATTCGCTACTAGGGCTTATAAGAGGACCTACAAAAAGTAGGCTTGGGTAGGTTAAGGCTTGGCAAGGCGCGGAGGCAAAGCGTTGAGGGCTTACGATTAGGGGCAGTGAGAAGCTTGCGCTTAAACCTTAAACCCCAGCGGAGGGGTACAAGTTGCTTACTGGTTAGTTGTCAGTAGGGAATAAAGGGATACCTCTCCGTCTCTCGGCGGATATGCACACATGCTCGCAAACGCCCCCAGAACTCTAAAACCTAAACCTTTAGGCCTCAGGCCATATCCAATGGCGTAAGATATGTATATATACACAGACATCCCCAGAACCTTCAAGCTTTAAACCCTAAACCCTACTATTTATGCCACTGCATGAATGCCATGCTCGACGATGCTCGCTTGCCTCCGAGGAAGGTGGCTTCAGAGACTTCAGCGGCAGTAGCGCAGCCACATGACTGAACTTGGGGTTCAGTAATTTGGGGCTTAGGGTTTAAGGTTTAGGGTTCAGGGTTCAAGGTTCAGGGTTTATGGTGAAGGAACTAGGGGTGTAGACAATTGGTTTTGGGGAGTCGGATTTAGGATTTAGGATTAGGTGAGAGCATGGTGCCATGGTTACATAAGACTCAGCTAGGGGCTTCAGAGTGCGAATACTGGAGATTCAAATGGAAGAGAGCACGGAAGATGGAATGGAAGCTGGGATCCAAACACATATACATGTATATAGCCGTGTATAGGTTTTAGGGGTTCGGGTTCTAGATTCTACGTAGGGTGCGCCGAAGCTCTAACCAGCTAGAGTCCCAAAGCTTTTTGGAGACAACATCAGTGTTCCATAGTATGCCTACCTAGTGACGCAACACTGTATAAGGGCCATTGTGCTGAACTGAAGGTGCTCAGGGTTTTGCACTTCAAGCTTGTGATTCAGGGCCTCGGCTGTTGTTACAAATTAGGGCTTCGGGTCGAGGGTCTGCTTCATTAATGGCTAAAAACTTCAAATTTGGGTCCATATGCAGAATATTCCTCCAAGTTGATACAGTTCACATTACGTAACCTAAACAGTTAATTGCTGAGGTCCTGCATGGTTCTCAGTAGTATGAGTCTTGTTGGTCCAATTCTGAAGGAGCAATCGTGGGATGTAATGTCATCTTGTTTCCAAAGAGCACAGAGAGAGAGAGCGCGAGAGAGAGCGAGAGAGAGAGAGAGAGAGAGAGAGAGAGCGAGAGAGAGCGAGAGAGAGAGAGAGAGAGCGAGACAGAGAGAGAAAGAGAGCTTGAGGGTTGGGATCCAGATGGGTGCTTGTGCCTTTCTAAACAATACTTCATGATCCAGATCGCCCAGTGTAGGTAATCTTTACAAACTTTTTGGGCCCAACGTAGGTATTGTTTTTGTATATTTGGGTCCCTAGAAAATTCACGGGGGTGGGCAGTAGGGAATTCATGACTTCAGAGCGGGACAACCTAACCCTGGGTGAAAAGGGCAAGGAGGAGTGGGGAGCATCCTGTGTTCATAGGAGGCAGTAAGGACCTTATGAAACACCTATACAGCCCACCATCAAGGGATCCGTATATAGCCCCTATATCACCTTTGAAAGGTCTCCTTACATAATCTGCTATATTACTGTACCTTTGAGGCCTGTAGTCATCGGATCCTAGCTTCCAACCTATAGATCGGCAGAAATTTGGCTGGCAACGGTGTGGGCATCATGCATCACTAGGATGTTAGGAAATGCAAGGGGCGACCCCAAATAAAGGACTGCGCGGGCTATAGCCCTAAGATCCTGAATACCCAGTAGCCAGCAATTCCCCCAACACTTGCGCTACAACTCCTTTTACCAAAGCCGGAAGTGCCTAAATATTGAGTACTTGGAGCCTGGTAACCCCCTCCTGCTGGGAGCCCTTCTCAAGTTTGCAGACGTGACTACTTGAATAACAACTTAGAACGATGTTTATAGACCTACGTAGAACCAGGCTAGCCTAGCTAGAAAGGTTACAACTAGGGTTCAACACCCAAGTAGTTGTTAAGTACCATGAGCTTACATGAGACTCCAAGTAGTCTGAAATAATTAGCCTTCACATAGCAGATTCAATTCCAACCCCAAACCCACACCCTCAACTCTATGCACCCCTATAAATCCCAATAAAGGGGATCAAGTACAAGCCTTACACCCTAAACCCCTAAACCCTAAATCCCCAAACCCTAAACTTCAAGCAAACCTCCAAGTCGCCTGAATTGAGTGGCGGTCTGCGGCTGAGGCACGTGGCGCCACATTTCCAGGCACAGTTTCTGCAGAACGCGTGCTCCCGCGGTTGGGTTTTGGGGTTCAGGGTGCAGGGTTTAGGGTTTAGGGTTTAGGGTTCAGGGATTGGGGTTTAGGGATTAGGGTTTAGGGTTTAGGATTACGGTTCAGGTTTCAGGGTTCAGGGTTTAGGGTTTAGGGTTAGGGCTTCGGGTTTGGGGTTCCCGGGTCTTTAGAGTTAGCATGGGCTCCTCAATATAGTTTCATGTGCGGTTTGGCGCTTGTTTTGGGCCAGGGTTCTGATTAGGCACCTAGACAGTACATTGGAGAGTCTTTAGAGTGAAGCCGTCTTGTTAAGAGCTAGCTCCTTTTTTCTAAAGGGTTTCAAATGTCCAACGTAGCTACAGACTTCAGGGCCCCAAGTAAACCCTAAACTCTAAACCCTCAACCCTAAACCCTAATCCCTAATCCCTAAACCCCCTAACCCTAAACCCTAAACCCTAAACCTTAAACCTCCTAACCCTCAACCCTCAAACATTTATCGGCTTAGGGCTCTGGGGTTGCAAATGCTATATCTTTCTCAGACCCAAGGCCGAATCCAAACTGTTTAGGGTTTAGGATTTAGGGTTGAGGGTTTAGGGTTTAGGGTGTAGGATTTAGGGTTTAGGGTTTAGGGTTGAGGGTTTGGGGTTTGGGGTTTAGGGTTTAGGCCACTTGCGGTGGAGATTCCGGTCGGGTTGCAGGAATACCTGCTGCTTAGGTGCCCTTACATCCTCCTGAGCTTGAAGCAACCGGCCCCTAAATGGACCCATGTGAGCTATAGTCCGAACTCCTTAAAGAGATTTTAAGGGGGATACCAGGAGTTTAGACTATAGCTCGAATGGACCCATATACCTGGTAAAATACGTTATTGTTACCTTATGGGCCCCTGCGTTTGTAGTTAAACTCCTTTTAGCAAAATCCAAACTCTAAACGCCGCACACACCTAAACCCTGAACCCTATAAGCCCTAGACCCTAAACCCTAATCCTAAACTTTAAACCCTAAACCCTAAGCTTTAAACCCTGAACCCTAAACTTGAAACCCTAAACCTTAATCTTTAAACCCTAAACCCCACACCCTAAACCCCAAACCCTAAGCCCTAAACCCTAATCCCTAAACCCTAAACTTTAAACTTGAAACCCTAAACCCTAATCCCTAAACCCTAAACTTTAAACTTGAAACCCT
>CAJNIZ010007365.1:0-16249 GCA_905231905.1 Symbiodinium pilosum
CCCCCCCCCCCCCCCCCCTGGGTGCTTGTGGCAGGAATGGCCGGCAGGTGGAGAAACCTGACTTTTGGATAGGCCGGCCTCTCAGAGTTTGGAGTTGAATGGGTAGCAATATGAGCTATAGTCTAAACTCCTCAGAGGGAGACATATAGGGGAGCATTATAGGGGTGATTAAATGGTGTACGAGGGGTTTAGACTACAGCTCATGAAAGTGGGGCTAGGGCACCTTAAGCTGCTAGTTATAATCCTGCTGCAACCCTGGTCGAAACTACCCGTCAGACATCAACAAAAGTGAGGGTGAGGAAGAGCCCGGCGGCTGATGTCCTGAATTTGATGTACGGGCAGAGTCCAGCTGAGACCAAGTGAAGCAGAGAGAGAACTGGGGGTTTGCCAAAATAAGGGGTACCATTTCGGGGGTACCGAGAATAAGGACTATAGTACTTTGGGGTTTATATTGGGTTCCGTCTATTCTTGGAAACTGCCAACTGTAGAACCCACAGCTGCTCGTTGGAGCGCGGGTTTCGTGCAACCAGGTGATGGCTGTCCTTTCGAGATCCCCCGCCCGGATGTCACCTACCCCATCCGCTTCTACGGTGATGTGGAGGACACTTCCGCATTCCACAGATTCAACTTGGGAGTTCATTTAAATGAGGAAGCAAAATGTGTTTGGTTTCCTGTGGTTGGAAGTTGGGGTGCCAACATTACATACAGCATACCGTTGCCTTCTGTAGACTCTAGACATTGAACGCCACCACATGTTGAGGCTCTCCCCCAACATGCTTGCTTTGATTTCTGCATTCTGCATTCCTGACAGGAAGTGGAGGTTGATGGCCAGAAAGTGTCCAGGCCAACCAGTCTGGCGATGAATGCTGTGGACTTGGGAGGGAGCCTGGCTGCCGCAGGTGGGTTGGCGGGGAGATTGTGCAAGCGATGGCATACGACAATCCAATTCCTGGATTTGAGTCTGGCATGCAATTTATGTTAGCGCTCAGCCGCTCGATGTGCAAACCATGACCGGTGCAACCTTCTGAATTCCTGTGGATGTAAGGACACCTTCAACACCAACAACCTCCGACTGTGGCGTGCTTGCCCTTCCAAGGTTCGTGCCAGTTCTGCAGACGGGGACCATGATCGCTGTGCTTGGTGGAGATTGTGCCTGTGCAGGAGTTCGACCTGAACGCCTACAACAGCGCGCAGTTTTCCGAAGCCATTGATCAAAGAAGACGAGCCGAAGATTTGTCCGCCGTCCTATACCCCAATGATGCCTGTCTGTGAATGCCATGACTTTCAAGGTCAAGCATCTTTTTTTGTTCTCTCTACGCAGCTTGATGATGCAGCGCGTGCCTGCGTAGAGGGACAGGTCACAGCAGATATCCATGCTCTGCCTCAGCCACGCCGTCAGCAACAGCCATAATCGATCTTGTCAATTTTCAGTGGAGAATTGCACGTGTGACATGGTAGTTTCCCAGAATAAGGGGACCCCAATATAGACCCTAAAATACTATGATCCTTATTCTGGGGACTCCTAAAAAGGGTACCCCTAATTTTGGGAAATCCCCACATCAGGATGCCACCTACGAGGGAAAAGAGCTTCGGCTTCGCCAGCAGTATTTCTTCGTGAGTGCATCGCTGCAGGACCTCACCGGGCGACTGGGTGTGCCACACGAATCTGAAACAACTGGGTTGCTGTTAAGGAACTTAAATTAAGTTACTATATTGGGGAAACCCTATTATTTACTATAATTATATACCCATTATGGTAGCTTGATTTACGTTCCTTAACAGCAACCCAGACAAAGCCGTCGTGTTGAGGTAAAGTGCCTCACACAGCCCCAGTTTGGTCAGGACTTGCTCCGTGACTTCATCAAGCGGCCAAACTATGAGTGGTCTGAGTTGCCTGAGAAGGCGCCGTTCAACTGTACATGGTGCACGAACTTCAGCTTGGACACAAGAAGCTGGCAATTTGTGTTTCCCACGTTGCCTTGCCTGGCACAAATGTCAGAGTGCATTAATCCTGGCCGCAGTTAGCCCGTCACCCTGACGAAAAGCTTCGCTCCCTGTCATGAAGCTCTAACTCAGGGAAGGGGCGGACCCATCTCCTCCTCCAAGAGCATTAAAGTCCTGGGCAGCCCGTATAGAATTTATGGGTTGGTTGACAAGGTGGCCGTGCAGATGAATGACACCCATCCAACCATTGCTGTCGCGGAGATGATGCGCTTGTTGGTGCCTTGGGGCAGAACAGCGAGAATCAGACACGGAATATTGCACTAGATCTACTGTACAACGTTTTGCTGACTTCCCTGGACCTGCTAGGACTCGGACACCTAGCCCCTATCATTCTCGCCTTGCTTCTAGTGACATTTTTTCAAGAGGTTGCTGGCTGGCAGGTTGACGTGCAGCAGATGGACTGGTATGAGGCATGGGACCTTACCAGGCGCTTCACTGAAGCCTGTGCTATGTGGTGCAAGATGATGGCTTTTCTTTCTGGTTTGGCTGGAATGTCTGCCCGGACGATTTTCTAGTCAGTAGAAGATGGAACCCACGTTCAGCTTCTAGCGGTAACCACAAAGTTGTTGTTTGTTAAGGAAAATGCCTTGATCTCGTCACGCCCTGGGTTGATGACGGGAAAGCCTTGAAACGTCGACCAGGAAATGCCTGAACTACACCAACCACACCGTCATGCCCGAGGCTCCATGCTCCTATGCTTTTCATAATTACTTTTGTAGTATAACCCTCCCCAGGAAGGATTGCAAACAATGTTGCTTACTCTAGGCCAAAGGGGTTTGTGGGGATTCCCTGTAGGAGTGCCTACTGAAGGAAGTCGCAATCAGGATCATCGTGCCCTACCTTTGGGACTCTGCCAAATCAGTAGTGCAGGGGCCTATTGCTACCTTACCTCCACCTCTCCATGGAACTTCCTGAGGATAGTTTACCAGCGTTTCGGGGCCTATCCCCTCACGGGTTTTGGGTACAAGGCGCCTCTTTCACGGGCTCCCATTGCAACATTGGGGCATGAATTGGATTCCCTCACGTTGAGAATTACTACGCGACATTGTCTCATATCAGATTCTACTATATTGTAATGATGGAGATTCATGGAGATTCAAATCCGGGATGCTGACCTTGCGATGCTGCATGGCCGCACAGCGGCAAAGCTCTAACTTTCAGCAAGCTCCAAACGCAAAGCTGCCGAAGTTGCAGGCTAGGCCTAGGTTTCAATTGGAAGCTTCAGTCGTTCAGCGCAAAAGGAGTGGTGAACTTTCGCGAGTGCTACAACAGTCTGGAACAACCGAGACGCCCCTTCCATTCCGCGTTTCCATTCATGTTCGCGTTTCTTTATCAATCTACCATTTGATATCATAGACTCCAGTAGCTTCCCAGCTTCCACTTGATGTTGAGTTTTTTTTCCAACTTTACTCTCCTGAACCCTTAACCCCTGAACCCTAAATAGTAGCTTCCATTTTCTTTGCCATCATCTCTATATACCCCTTTTTACCCCTATATACCCCTTCATACCCCTATATACCCTAACATGCCAAGGATGAACCTGAAGACTTGCCAGGCCCTAGAGAAGTGGCCAGTGGAGATGATGGAGAGGCTTCTGCCCCGCCATGTGCAGATCATTGGTGAGACCTTGGGGCTGCAAGCTAGTAGGGTTTTAGGGTGGTGAAAGATTCGGGCTACAAGATGGTAGGGTTTTGGGGGAATTATGGGGCTATATAAGGGATGAGCTCTGAGCCCGCGGAGAGAGAGAGAGAGAGAGAGCACCCCAAACGGCGTGAATGCCAAAAGTGAAGCGGCCATGGGCGATCCCTCGTAATAAAAATGAACAAGAGTGCGGCACTACGGGGGGGTGCAACAATCATTACGCTGTTGCTTGGAACCGTTACCCCGGGGAGTGGCCGAGTCCTTGTATAGAGCGAAACAGTAGGGAACAGTCACGCACAGTTGGCAAGGCTATGGGATTATGTTTGTAGACTAGGTGATGATGGGCTCATTTTGTTCAGGTGGCGTGCATAAATAGCCAAAGCCACATGGATGAACCACTGCGCCTGTGTACCGCGTCACGAGCACGTGGTATAGGGGAGTAAGCTCAGAGTGCAGCAAATTGGTCGGAGTTTGTTTAGTCATGTGGTAGAGAGATTATGGATACTTGTTGGTGCAAGCTGCAAACAGCTGGGAAGGCAGTGCACACCATGTATCACAGCTCGCTGAGAAGGATGTGCAATCGAATGGAGCTGGCAGCGTGGGGTTGGGATAGGTAACCCTAGTGTTTGGTCGTGTTGCTACTAGCTCTGTTCCTTTGGACATCGCACCTCGTGAGTATGACCTGACTGTGACCTGCGATTGGGTGCGGCGCTGCGCGCCGGGAGGGCCATGGGGTCCTCTTGCACCCGCAAACAAACAAACAAAGAGCACCGCCGGCTGGTCCATGGGGACCAGCTTAGCACGTAGAAGAAGAAGAAGAAGAGAGTTAATGCGGATTATATGGGGGTTACGTAGCCAGGTGAGCTTGCATAATTTTACTTGCGGCGAGTCGATCTGGCAGAAGCGGTTGTTAATCGGAGATCAACAAGACCAGATCTGCCGACTGCACGACAGTATCAGATTGACCTGAGCAAGGCGCAGCTGGCTGTACTGTAGCCGCCGACGGGTTCAGACAGCATGTAGCTCGGACACATGCGTGCTTATCGATGCGGCTGGTTGCATGAACCCTCCCGACCGGATGTGTGGATTCAGAATGCTGTTGCTGTTGCGCAGGAGAATGCATCTCTCTCTCATCCGCGCACACACAGAGTGTTTGACCCTCCTGAAGACTCTGAAGAAGCCAAGGATTAATTGGGTCTGGATCAACCAGCTGATGGAGAGGCTCCCTTGGCCATACAGCATTGAACAGCTAATAGCTCGGGGAGGTATTGGAGATTTTGAAAGCAAAGATTCCTAAGTCATTCTGGCATTTATCACGGCATAGCTCATGATCTTGGGCAGCAGAAACCCTGCATGAGAGCTCTGGAAGAGTGTAGGTACGGCGACGGGCCCATCATTCAGGCGCTGAGCATCTTCGAGGCGTCTTGTCCTTATAGTACATGGCGGTTTCCTAGATTTAGAATCCCATTTATGTAGCCCGTAGCTGCTAGGTGCCGTGTTATACAGGGTACCCAGAAGAGTTCCATGATTGCCAGGAAGATGGTTTGATTCCTGTTGTTGTTCCCTATTTCCAATGCAAGAATATGCGTTACGAGTGCTGATCTTGTTCGTGGCGCGGCACTCATGTGGCTGATGGATGCTGATTGCGATTCTGATCCTGATTGCTACTTGGCGTTGGCTTTGCGCGCGGCTGTAGTCATTGTTGCAGGAGGGCGACGAAAAGAAGATCCGCATGGGCAACCTCGCCATCGTCGGAGCCAACAAAGTCAATGGTGTGGCTGCCATTCACACTGAGATCATCAAGAAGGACACAGCGATTTTGGGCGAACCCATAGACGAAAGGGCAACCCACATGCTCACCAGAACGCGGTGAGTATGTCAGTTGGCTCTCCAGCTGCCAGTGAGTACTGGCTGCGGCCACTTTAAGTTCATCTCATCAACTTGGTCACGCCTTGCAACACCCAAGCTGTTGTTGCTCCATCTCGTCACATCCAGAACGCTAAGGTTCACCTAGATCAGCCGTATGGTCCTTGTAGGAGACGTTCCCTGAGTTCTACCAATGGTGCTGCGACAATGGCGAGCCAAGCAGGATTGTGAACCTGCAGCATGTGAGACTCGCAAATGTGTAGCATTTTCCTGAACCTACTACAAGTAGGTGTGTTGCATGTTAACCAACGCATGGAAATAGGCGATTTCAAAGGGCACAAGCTTGAAAGGAACCTTGTTTTGGCCAGCATACTGTGTGTAGTTGGCACAGCCAGCAATTCTGATGAGAGAGCTCTCAGGCATGGAAGTTGTGGAAACTCAAAGTTCAAAGTGCAAACTCCCCAGACACAAATGCCACAGTGCGCTGCGCATCTGATTTCTGACGATGCATCCAACGCACTCCTAGCCTTTGTTTACAGACTTGAAGCCGCAATAAAATCCTTGTCAAAGGTGAACATGACCAACGGCGTTACGCCTCGCCGCTGGGTACACTGCGCCAATCCTGCACTCAGCGCCATTTTCACCAAGTACCTGGGTTCCTCGGAGGCAACCAAAACCGTGGAAGCTTCAATGTGCTGCTGCTGTATGGAGAGGAATTCAGGGGGCACTCCTTTGAACTGGCGCAAACGCTTCTGTTCATGCGGTTGATTTTCTAGTGTTGTGCAACTGGTGGCGGATGAAGGCGATATTCGTAATCATGTGAAACTCGGGAAGTTCCATTGGATCCGAGGCTCCCAGAAGTGGTTGACCGACATGGACCTCCTCAAGGCATCCAAGTGAGATGGCTTCATCAGCCTGTATTACATTTATTGATGAAGCTCCTAGGTTTCTTGGGTGGAATCGGACCTTAAAGGTTCCTTAACGGTGTTGTTTGATGCACCAAGCACTCCATTCTCAGCAGATGCTAAGTACAAAGAGAGTGATTTCATGTGAATTCCAAATCTCGAAAAGCCTTGACAGCAGTCATCCTCTTCCCTGACCCCACTTCATGCTGTGTTGTGAGCTTACTACTGAACACCTTGCAATGCGTCACGTATGGATTCCGGAAAAGGCTCTCAAGAGCAAAATTCTGGCAGGGCGGTCAGCATCTAGTGACGAAGCTATTGCCAGGAGATGCTCAAGCACAAGGAAGACCCCAAGATACACGCAGAGCATCCAGGATGAACCCTTCATGTTCGGGGTCTTTGCCTATCCCTTGTTAATCAAGATGATGGGCTGGAAGATCCTATGTAAGCCATAATCGAAACTCCTAGTATCCCCCGTAATATATATCCGCGGTAGTCCCCTCTATAATCCCCTATATAACCTCCTTTAAGGAGTCTAGACCATAGCTCATGTAAGAGCAAGTCACATCAAGATGGGCTTCCTGCACTTCATGATAAGGTTCCAAGTGACAAGTGCCTGCATGCCGGTCATGGCCATAAACTTCTGCTTTGCACGGCCCCCACTGGGTTTCCAATTACTTATTCCGGAGCCTGCATTCTCCATGAGCATCCCAGTGACAGCAGTGAGGTGGATGGCCATGCAACCCCGAACCCTAAAGCCCTAAACCTTAAACCCTTAAACCCTAAACCCTAAAACCCTTAAACCCTAAATCCTAAAGCCCTAACACCCTTAACCCTAGGTGGATGGCCATGAAGCGTGGGTGCAAGGCAAAGTTGGCCGAGTGGCTGAAGGCCGTCCAGCCCTTCAAACATAACCAGAACAACCTCAGTATATAGGGCAAGGCTCTTTGCCCCAAATGAGCCATAACCCCAGTAATGGAGAATCACATGGAAAAGAAATTGGAAAATGACATGGAAACTGGCACTATGTAGGCGTTTATAGGGATTATGAGCTCTAACCTAAATTCCCAGGGCTACATAAGGGGTTGTATACGGGAGCATTATAGGGGTTATTAAGAGGGATACTAGCAGTTTAGCATATGGCTCATATGTACTCTGATATCTTTTGTCATGCGCATCCCGGGCTTCTACTGTATCCAAGCATTCGAGCATCCGTGCGTTTGCTTATGCGATCCTGGGCATGGGTCCAATAGTGGTGAGCCACAGGTACCTAAGCCCTAAACCCTAAACCCTAAAGTCGGGTTGTGGTTGTGGGTATGGCAGTGATGGTGCAGGTGCTGGAGCTGGTTGTGGTGGTGGCGGCGGTGGTGGTGGTTATAGCAGCCGTCGAATTAGTAGCATTTGTAGCAGCAGTCAAAGATTTGGTAGGAGGAGCAGTAGGTTGTGGAGTTGGTGTTACGGCCAGAGTAGGAGATGGATATAGCATGGGTAATGGCAGCAGGAGGAGAAAAAAGGAGTAGCTGCAGTGGTACAATTGGACACAGGTTACAGTAGGTGCTGTGAGCAAGCGGCATGCCCAACGGGTGCTTGTTGGTCTCATGTACGTGTACCCTGGATTACACCTCCTGGACATGTGACTGTGACAGTAGCTGGCAAATGCCCTCCTGATGGCAATTGGATCTGTGCCGAACAGCTCCTTCAAGAAGTACTGTAGCACTGTCCTCGCTCGCGAACATCAGGAAGATTTCTCCCGGTCTTCTCCCGAAATCTCAAGTCTATCCGCAGCGCACCCTGGGCGCGACTGGGTAGGAGACCATGGACCTGGAGATCGATCAGGATGCCCTCATTGACATCCAGAGTCCAGGCAGCAATGTGAAGCCCTTGATGTCGTCCCAGAGCTCTGGGGCAAGAGCGAACGTGGCCCGCTGTAAAGATTTCAGGCATGGCATTCAGAAATAGTGTCCATCGGGATGCAATTCGGAAGTATTTAGCTTGCAGTGGCTGCAGTGGTTTTTGTAGCCAACATGCTGCAAAGCCTTCATTCCTTCAAGGGGAGACAGATGTCTGAGAGTGAATTTTCTTCGTTGGCAGGCACGCCTGAGGTTGTCAGGTGGGCCCTGATCGCAACCCATTCAACTCTCCGAGAGAATTCCATTGCGAGGCACGCATGGCACGCGTAGCATTACGGCCCAGACAACCACCACCATCACTGGCCCATCACTGCTGCTCGCTGCGACACGCAATGACGTCCTCCTGCAAAGCAGTGGATGCATGGATGCAGCATCCCACGAAGAGATTCATGACTGACGACATTTTCACGTCATTGCTGCGCTGGAATCGCATGGATCCTGCCCAGTTCCAGCAAGATGGACACCCGGTCTACTCGACGCAGATGTCTTTGAGCAGCATGGATTCAGGATTTGTGGAGACAGGCCTTATTTCCGCTTGGTACAGCCCGCAGGGGCCAATGATCACCAACGAGGATCCGTCTAAGGGTCGAGAGCTTTGAGTTGATGGCATTGACCACTTAAAGCTTGGCTCTAAATCGTCGTAGTCTTGTTCTGACTAGGCAATGAATATTAGACACAGCTTTCTTCCTCGGGCTCTGTGAGGATGTGCGACAGGCCTGCGAGTCCCATCCCGGATGCTTCTTTGGCGTGGCTTCTGGGGACATCAGGAATCCTGTGCGCTGCGTGCAGGAGATTCGGGATTATGCGTCCTGTCTTTGCTTTCATGTTATGATCTCTTTATGTACGCCCTGAGGTGTCTGTAGCTAGCATGTATTGTAGCACCTCACGTATAACAACTCTGGGTGGAAGAGTCTGAGATGGATATGTTTTGTGGCAATTTTCTGACAGCGGAAAATGAACTGCCGTTGGAAGGTGTTTGAACATGCCAGTATACTGTAACAGTTGAGGTCCAGAACCATGGCTTCGTGGGAGTCCGAATTCTGCCATGGTTGTGGCAGAAATACGCAAACGACCCACTCTTCTACCCAATCTACACTGCGTCTGGACATTTATTGATGGAGAAGAGTGTCGTCTTGTAAATGCTGAGCTGACCACTAGGCAAAACACACAATAAAGCCTGCAATGGCATGTGGGAGATCATTGTAGGCATGAACAACTCCAGGCTTGCGTGGAGCTGGGTGTGCCCCTTTGCTTGCAGGCCACAGGGTGTGTTTTGTTTGGGGCCCGCAAGGTTTGGGTTGTGATTCTAGGACTGAAGTTGATTGCAGGATGTTGGGAGGTTCTGTCACACTTGTGTCACAGCAACTATGCTGCAGGTTATGATAGCTGACTTCATTGTTCCGCAGTGTGGATTGCTTCCTGCTGTTCGCTAGAGAGGTCACGTGCGTTAAACATCGCAGGGGCCATCCTTTTGCCAGGGCCTCCTACAAGTTATTAAGCTGCAGGGCATTGTCAGTCTGGACACAAAGTCCGATTGCAATATGCCTCCACTTGTAGAAGCCCTGTAGGCACCCATAAGGTCATGCCGTTCGCACTTGTTTGGGATCCCTGAGAACAGATGGTGACTACACTGACTACTGTTGCATCAGGGTATGTAGGGAGATACGAGGAACCTCTTCCAGCCTTCTCAGGGTGGACATCTTCCATTATTGCATAATTAATGTTCCCAAAAGTGTGGGGGCGTACGCCCATGGCCGTAGGTAATACCTGCAAGAAGTGCATCCCAGAATCTGGTGATCTCAGCAGCTGGAAAAGTACCGAGCGCTCTCTGCTACAGAACACAAAACATAACCTTCAAACTTGCGAGGGCAGCCAAATGTTCTTCGTAGTTACCATCATGGATGACATGAGTGTTTCCTCATCTGCCTACCTTGCCCAACACGGGTCCAATTTTCCGTAATGGCCCAATTTACCCTGCATATCTACCTTGTTCCAAAGTATCAAATTTTCTGGGGCAGGTAGGGCAGACGGGTCCCATGCGGCCCAGCGACATGGGCCGCCCAATCCCGCACCTTGGTCGAGTTGTGTTAACGGACAGGTTTATAGGGGTTTATGTGGGGATTATCCAGGGGTTGTATAGCATGTTATAGGGATGATACAAGGATTCTAGTGCTTGGGTGAGATGAATGAGGCTTGCTGGGTGGCCATAGAGCTACTTGTGAAGCCTCTGCCCATGAGTCTTGCCGGCAGCTTTCCAGTTGTGCTCAAAAGACGCTTTTTTCCTAGGTCAAAATGCCCGTGATTCATGTTTGAAGGTTTGCTCTTGGGTATACAGGGTGGGACAAACATTTTCAAAGACACTCCGGCGCTTGATACAGGCACAACGTGCATGTGCCAGATGCGTGCGGATATCTACAAAGTAAACTGCGACTACTGCTTGGTTCCTTTGCTGCTGAGGTATTTGGAGCAAGTTTTGCTGGATTTCCCCGACTTGGTGGTGGTGGCCGGACACATCGGCCCAGCACCCAGGACTTTGGTGATGATTGTGACGATGTTTTGGTTGAATACGATATCCGGCATGACAAGCAAAGTCGCTGGCCTTGACCCAAATGTAGCAAGGGCCAAGCACAACGCAGGGGGTGCTCTGAGGTGCCCCATGGTTAGACGAGATGCTGTTCCTGGCTGGCAAGTTTCCGAACCTGTACATTGACACGTCCGCCTACCTCCCATCGCGCCACCAAGCTTGCATCGAGCGGTGTCCTACAATATGGGTGATGAATTTTTAACACAACGTCTGCCTTCAAGTCAGCAAAGCTGTCATCTCAAGACGTTGGCCACGCCTTCTTGCCCGTATCTTGACCTTCTTACTGTACCTCTGTAATATCTGGCGCCACCATAGCTCAGGCTATCCACGGGAACTAGTTGAGTACATGCGTGGGCGCGGTGCCAAGAGAGTTCTCTATGGCTCCAACTACCCGATGATCCAGCATCAGGCCATGACTTTCAATAATGTGCTACTCACGCCCGATTTTTTTGTCAGTAAAGGGTGGCACCAATTGACAACCATCCGATTGCCCGGTTGAGTCGCCTATATAGCGCGAGTGTGGAGGTATGGTGGGGACCTGCAACTTCTTTTCATTGTGCATGCGTTTGGCCCTATCTGGCAACTGCTGTAGGCCATCCAAAAGCAGTTGGCTGATTTGAAGCTGGAGCCTGACACGATGCAGCTGTTCCTACGCCACGAGGCAGCAACTAGTTTGTCTCAGCCATGAGACCGCCCACGCCAAGCCAAAATACATCATATTTTGCTGGAAGTCACCGAAAGCAGCAGCGTCTGCATAACCTCTATCGTGCTGGGCGACAGATTCCAGAATGCAAGTGCCATGGCATTTTTTGGTTTCTAGACACCCGTTGCAGAACAGTGCTTTCAGATGCTGGCAGACTGGAAGCTGGGAGTGCTTCGCATGTGCATCAAACGGAAAGCCTAGGTGAGAACGCGCATCGTGTATTCCGCTTGCGAGCTTCGCGTCTTTAGTTCGACTGTTGACTGCTTGGGTCGGCGAGTGGCAAAAGAGCACTCCTGTTTCTGCAGGGATGACTTCTGGATACTGTTCGGTTGTTATGACCACAAGAAGCATCCGAGGATCAAGCGCATCCATGAGTACAAGCGCCAGCTGCTCAACATTCTGCTGCTTGGAGAAAGCATTGTGGCAAGTGCGCCAAGAGGCTTCGGCTTTTAATGCTAATCTTGTGTGTGATGTGTTCAAGGTTTGTCATCCACCGCTACCTTCACCTGAAGAAAGCATTGCCCGCTGAACGGAAGCAGCATCTCAGATGGAATTTGCTACTGGCAACCAGGACTTCGACAGAAGTTACAAGCTGGACGGACCAGTCGTCAACATCGTGTGCTGCGTTCTTTCTGCAAAGGTGTCAGAAGCGAGTTGTGCTCATCGGCGGCAAGGCTTGCTATGCAGTTTCATGAACGTTGAGGGGGCAGCAGGAAGGAAGCCTGCAACCCCCACGTTGGCATACGTGAGGTTCGCTCTCTTTGTGAGCCATTACCTGGAATCTGGATCCGAGTACTGAGCATCTTAATTAGATTGCTGCCATTGCTATTCTTATTATTTTTCTGGCTACTAGCATGATTATCATTCCTTTATTTGGTGAGGCAGCCTCGGCGTATGTCAATGCAAAGATCATCATCAAGCTGATCAACAACGTTGCGAAGGCCTGCTTTACAGGGTTCTTGCCAAACCGAGGCGCTCCAAGTCTGTGGCACATAACGTGCTCTGGAGTTCGTATGTGGCTGCGAAGGTGCTAGCTGTTGGTATTGTGTGCGCAGGTCATCAACAACGATCCCGAGACTTCGCCGTATCTCAAGCTTCTAGCCACAAATTTGTGCAGAACTTTGAGCCATGCACCGAACGCAGTGAGAGCACAAACTTTGTGGGGTACACATTCCTCTCGCCTCTTCAGGTTGTCGTTGTCCAAATATCCTGTTCCACTTTAGGCAATCTCTTGCCTCCCGAGGTGTTGGGCGGTTTCATCTTTGTCGCTGTGCCGTAGTGCTTCAAGGGATGTAGGTCAGTGCTTGCAGGTGCGCTTTCGTACCAAACTACTGCGTGTCCGCTGCGCAAGTCATGATTCCCGCCTCGGACATTTCCGAGCACATTTCCACCGCGGGCACGGAACCTTGACCTGAAAAGTCCTTAGAGCTTTGTATCTTCTAGTCCTACAAGCTTTGAATCTCAAACGGCTCGGTATGGAGCACCCGCAGACACTATGCCTGCAAGAAATGAACAATGCCAGAGAACTGCAGTCAACTCCATGGGATCCAAGAAGCGTGCCTTAGTAAAGTTCAGATCTTGCATTGTGTTGAGCAGAATTCAGAGGTATAATCTGTATAGTTGAGGTATACAGTGTCTTCTGATTGTGTGAAGGATTATCCGACGAATCATGCCAGGAATTAAGCAGGCTGCTACACAACTTTCCAGTGCTAAGGAGGCGAGCGGGACTTCCAACATGAAGCGCCTTGCCTTCACAAAATGAACTTGCGAAGGCCTGTCAGGCGATGTGGGTAGATAAGTAAGCATGTTGCAAAGTCATCTATGCCTGCAGCTGTTACCAAGCGCGCTCTCCTGCCTGCCTTCGAAAGCCCAAGCGATGCCGCTTCTGCGAAGCAGAAAAGATGCTGCTTGGACGCTCGCAGCCTGGTGAGGAGGCGTGGTGAAGAAACGTGTTATGGAGGGACAAATTGTGAAGCACTTGTGCTCCTTCTGTATAGACGGCTCTGGGGGAGCTTGGGGTGATGAGTTGGAAGGAGTGGTGTCTGTTTTGCAGCAGTATACTTCTCCTGGCACGGGGGCCACCATGAGAATCTGCTCTTCACAAACGCTCTCTTGCCAAGCCTCTCGTATAAGCCTTGAATCCTTCAGACAGGTCGGTCTTATAGGTCTTCTCCAAAGCTTCCAACCGCAGAGCCTCCTTGGCAAATCTGTCTACAGTATGTTCAAGTAGCTGCAGCCCTGGGGCAGGGCTCCTAAGAATGATGAACACATTCACATGCATCTTGCGCTCCCTTCATATCCTCCAACTACTCTCCAACTCCATGCTCGTAGTGCTGAGCAACCCCCTAAGCCCTGGACGGAAGAGCCCTGCAAAGCAATTCCAGTTGTGCAGGTGCGCGATGTCCTTCGCGCACTGGAGCTCGCCGCCTCCGGAACGTCAGGGCACGGATATGGTCAGGAGCGACTTGGGCCTTGATTCTAGCAGCTGCTGGTCCCATTTTTGGGATCATGGCAGGGCTTGGTAAAAATAGATACTGTAGCCTGTAGCGATTGTATCGTTAGGGTTGCCCTGTAGACAGGATCCAAATAGATTGCAAGTGTCCAGGCTAGAGTCCTCAGAAACACCAACATGGTTGACATGCGCTGAAGTTGCCACATCTTGGCCTAGTTGTATAAGTCCTGGAAGAAGATTGAGTCTGTGCTGACAGAAGTATCTGCGATTACTACGTCATACTGATACTACATGCTGCTGGAAGTGGCTCCTAGTGTGATCGGCCGTTTATCCCAGGCATGTTTCTAAAATTACACCCTTGACTTTGGGAAGTGCCTGGTCATCAAGGTGCCTGCTGAGACTTCTGCAGGATTCGCCCTGGCACGCTGCCACGCTCCTCGTCTGAGACTAGCTCAATGCATACGACGGTCTAGGATTTCTCAGAGCATCTCGGGGCATCACATTTTGGCCCAGAACGCCTCTGCAGGCTGCAGGTGAGTCAGCTCTTCTACTAGTTGCAAAATCACAATGGCTCAGAGGACGCGGGGTGGAGTAAACTCCGCGTGGCCTGTAGGGCTGCATTCTTAGCAGTTGTTCTTAAAGCTGTTGGCTGTTGAGTGCTACGTTACATCCACATAAGCAATGCAAGGCAGACTCACCTCCACCACCACAGTAGCAGAAAGTAGCAGGACTGGCATTCCGAAGAATACTCGGTGACATCGCAATAGTGCAGCCTCGGCACGCCCGATTTCATATGAATTCTCATGTATAAGTGTACCTGAAGTAGGGTGCATCCAGTGTGGTTCAACAAGTGCAAAGGGTACACTCAAGTTATGAGTATATTGCTATGTTACCAGTTCTATCACATTACTATATCATTATAGTAATATGTTACTATATTATTACATTATTGTGTTCCTCAAGACATCAATGGCGAGGCTGCTGGCGAATGGGCTGGTTGCCCAGCTGCCGGCATCTGCAAGGCAGATGGGGGGGGGTATAAGGCCGGACGTCTTCTCACGCTTGTAATCCCCTTAAGTAGACAGAATATGGCTTTGGGTATATTCTAATAAGCTCCCCTTATACCACATATTCTATGTACTTAAGGGTGACTATACCTGAGAGAACTACTTCTGAAGAACCGAAAGCTTCCAACAAACCATACGATCTAGGACCTTCAGCACCATAAGCAGTTGCGGACCCAACCTGCTGCAGAAGCGCTAGACCATAAATCAGAGTCTTCGCTCACCTGGCTCCAACACACCACCGGTCTGAAGCAGAGCCTGCGTCATGGTAAACTGGGCTCAATGCGTAGGAAGTTGCATTTGCCAGCGTCAACGCCAGAGTGATTCATCGCAAAACTAGCGCGTGACTTTTGCAGGCAGCTGGCAGCAATCCTGCTTCGGAGCGCTGTTAGCCCGCCAAAGGAGGGAAGCAGGCACGGCAATCACCAGAATCGGCATAGTGGCTGTGCGGCGTTGACTGCAGAACACCTTCCGTTTTGTAAACATTCCAAGCACATGGTATTGATAGTGCATGGAGGCTCGGAGACACTTCACAAGATTTCATAAGATGAGGGTCAGAGTTTGAAGTGCTATACGAAAGCACAACAATGCATGATGCACTGCCGCAGTGATACTTCCGGGAATGTCAGGATTCAGTAGCAGCGAGAGGACAGAGATCAGGAAACTGTGGCTGCTGATGATGATCTAGGTTGTTCTCAACAGCCATTATATAACCCTATATAAACCGTATATACCCCCCAATATATTTCATAACCCTGTAGAACTCCTTTTAAGGTAGACCTTCCGGCTTGCAGCATTCTGCAGGCCTCTTGGGGTACCCTAAGGGTACCCTATAGTCCCCCTTAAGTAAATAGAATATGGCCTTGGATAAAAACAATAAGATCCCCATATACCCTATATTCTATCTACTGAGCGGGGACTATGTCTTTAGAACTTCCCTCATGCTTGATTCATCCCCTTCCTGGGGGATCAGGTGGACATGGCAAGCATACTTATAACCCCTATAATCTAAGGTTGAAACCATGGACCCCTAGTATGGGCCCTTAACCCTGGGATCCTTATATGGGGATCGTCCAAAAACCCATGTTTAAAATCTATAAGCACGGGGACGCATGATGCA
>CAJNIZ010007366.1:3987-16247 GCA_905231905.1 Symbiodinium pilosum
TCACCCAGCCGATTAGCTATCTCGGGGGGGGTTTATAAGGGTTATATAGGGATCATGGAAATGAAAATGGAGACGACTATCTTATAATAGTGTATATATCAGGGTTATTGCATCCAAGCAACGTGACATTCTGAAACGTCAAAGTTGGGAATAATGCCTTCGCAAGATTGGACACCCAGTTTGTCATGGGGATATGCGCTCAACCTCCTAACGCTAGTCACCACTGCCAAATAGTGGCTCGTACAGTTCTAGAAGTTCTAGGTGCTGAAAATCAAGGTGCCGAGCGTCGGGTTGAGAACGGGCAGTTCTTACTTAAACCCAAAACGACTTTAGCCCAGTCGTCAGCTAAACATGTCCGTAATCCCTGCATAGGGACTAAAGATTTACTAAATCACAAAAACGGTATGACAAACAGTCGTGTCAGGGAAAGGAGCTCCTGGCAGCTTTGAGTTAAGGCGTCGAGCGGCTTAAGGCTTGTCGTTCACGTAAAGTTTAGGGCTCAGGGCTAGATTTTGTATATCTGGAAGATTGCACAACTTACTTAAAAATGGAATCCAAGCCCAGATACCATATTACTATTACCAAGATGGTTACTATGAATACTGCTATGACTGTGGCTACTATTGCCATTATTGTTATTCTTCCTGATTGAGGGAAAGGTGCTCCTGAGGAGGGCAAGTCGCAGGCTTTTAGCACATGTGTGCAGACAAGTTGTTGCACTCTGGTTACTGGAAAGATACATATACACCCGCATATTCCATATAAGATTGATTCCTTTCACTCCCTCCCTGCCTTGAAGTTCTTTAAGCGCCCCCAAAAGGAGCGAAGCAAACAGGGAAGAACACAAGATGAGGAGAATCTGAGGAGCAGACATATATACACACAGAAAAGACCACCAGCACTACATGTGTATAGAGAGGTTATAGGGGTATACAGGCCATGGGCCATAGCTTCGAATCAAACAGTGAATTTGAATTAGACGCAGCTCGAGGGTGCTCTGAGCTAGGCGGGCACTTCTGACCCATCACTCCCTGTTGGTGAAAACCTGTAGCCATCTTGGTAACCAAGTTAGTGGATAAAGAGCTAGATCTACGCACAAGCTGAAAAGAAAGGCTGCCCCGTCGCCTCTCCACGTCGCAGGCACATGAGGCCTTGCTGATCCTCCACCCATTCCATCAAGTTGTATCTGCACTCTACTTATGTACTGGTCATCAGAAAGAATCTGGTGCCCGAAGGGCCGGCAGGTGTGCTGCCACTTAGCTGCTGCTATTCTGCACCTAGCAGATTGAGCGTTGAAAGCTCTGAGAAATGAAGTGCTGTGTAGGCTGCAATCTGCTAAAGCGGTGGCAGGCAATCCTGAGCCTGATTGAGCAGCAATGCCGCTAGGTGGAGATTAAAAGCAATCTACATAAGTAGTTGCAGGCAGTGCCTGGCCTGGGTTTGAGGCAATGCCGCGTTACCAATGCTTCAGGCGATTTCTGCTAAAGTGGTGGCAGGCGTGCCTGTGCCTGATTGAGCAGCAATGCCGCTAAGCGGAGATAAAAAGCAATCTATATAAGTAGTTGCAGGCAATGCCTGGCCTGGGTTTGAGGCAATGCCGCGTTGCCAATGCTTGAGGCAATTTGAGGCAGCTCTTGGGCAAGGCCTACTCAGGGCCAAGACCCGTTGCTGGAATCATGGGGGCATCATGGGTGGAGTTTTCTTGTGCTCCTCTAGCTCGTTTATGCTCTGGGCTTTCTCTGGCTGCCATCGGAGAGACTGCACGCGCTTAAAGCGCGTCCTTGACATGGGGCGGGCCCTGCCTACGTGTAGTGGCCTGGGCCTTCCCACGCACAGGCACCCAACGCTGGTAATGCGCGTGAGACATGTGGGCCAGCTCTCTCCAAGCGTTATCAATCTACTCGCAAAAAGAAAAGCATGTATGAATCTCGGTGAATATGCTTGATTTCAGAGGCTCCCGCCGCGGAGCGCAATCGAAAATCATCACCGACAGTTATACCTGCGGGGTCCTCCAGCCAAAATGGTCGATAATGGCCAGCTGCAATTGTTGCCCCTATACAGGAAAGACTCCTGAGACTAACTTATATCTGCGATGCACTCTGTTCTGGCCATCAAGCCAGACTGGTACGCGTACCTGCTGGCGAAGACCTGTGACTGAAGATTGGTTCTTAGACCCATCCACCCATTTGCCTACAACCACTGGAAGAAGCCGGGGGCAGTCAGCAGTCCATGCTGCGCACCTCGGTCAAACCAGTTATCCAGCAATGAGAGCAAGGCGATGTCTTCTCCAACTGGCAAGAAAATCGGAGTTTGCCCAACTTCCGATGGGTCTACACGAGCTTGCCAGGGTGTAGGCTGCAGGTCGCCGAACGCTGTAGCAGTAATTGAGTCAAAGAATTCAGCTGCATCATGCTGCCTACCATCAAACCGCCACCCAATGGCCAGTGAACGAAGGGCAAAAAAGGTATACAGGTTCAGGGGGCGGGGGTTCGTTTCTGCACGCATGAGAAGTAGCACCGGTTCAATATGAGTGAGATCCAACACCCGTGTATTCGTTAGGCCTAAGGCTTGCATCGTGGAGTTAATGTAACAGGAATTCGCCATATTGAGAAGGAGCCGGCTGCTGCTGCATTCGTTGTGCTTGCGCAGGTGGAGGGTTGCGCAGCATCTGCGTAAGGGTGGCTTGTTGCAGCTTCTCCTGGCGCTTGTAAGAAGCAGCCTGCGGTTGCTGCTTAGTACGCCAGAAGAATGCAACTTGAAACATTATCGGGCACTGGTAACAATGTTTGTTTTTGTTGTGAACCATCCTGCTGCAAAAAGGACAGATGCTGCCTTTGGGCGTAAGGATGGAGAATCCCGCACATGTCTGCTCCGTTGCCGTGTGGAAGTTGTTCCACTGCTCCTCATGAGCCTTGCGTATGTGGGCCTTGACCTTCGTGTAGTCAGGCGACCAAGAAGAGCAAATGACGCACTGTGACTGCATTCTTGAGCGTCGCTACTTTTTGCTATCTTCACCAATTTTTTTTGCAGCTGCAGAGATAAACACACGAAGTTGCCCCAACACTGAAGAGTCTGCAGCCGGGGAGGATGAAGCCTCTAGTGCCTGCAGAGCGTCGGGCTCAGGACAAGCACCAGAGAGGAGGTGGGAGAGGAGCCCAGGCCATTGTTTGAAGCTTCTGTGACACGCCCGGCACGTTGGAACACCGTCCGCCGCACAGACCGACCTATCAAAAACCGAAGGAACAAACCGCTTAAAGTTTCCGGGTGCATCTGGTGTGGAGTTTCAAGGCGTGAGCGGTCGAGAATGCTCTTGAGCAATGGGGGCAAACGCAGGCCTCGCGAGGCTGACTAGTGACCGGGAGGGTGGCTGTCGAACGAGCGTCGAACTTTGACACCAGATTAGGAGGAATGGTCCAGGATTTGCGCGGCACACGTAACATCAGGCTGAGATTGACAGCGCGACGTCAGCTTCGCTAGCCTGTTTGACTGCAACCTGCCGAGCTTCACAATAGGGTCCTCTATAGAGAACTGCGCAAAGAGGTCTATAGTAGGAATCTTCGAAGGGTGAGCTGGGCAGTTCAACACAGAGCGAATTTTGAACGCGCACCAAGCCTGGAGCGATTTCGCTGATTCTGGTGTTGCCCCAACCTCTGACAACCCGAAGGCAAGTGTAGACCAGATGGTGGTCATCCACACCTGAAGTCTAGGTACTGAGCTTGCGACCCTACGATTTTACACACATTTCCTCACCTGGTGAAGCTTTTGCTGGGCTTCACCAATTCTGCGCTGGAGGGTCGGCATTTCAAAAAGGTTATATGAAGCTTTGATGCCTAAGTAGGTGAGCTTCGGAACCCACTTAAAAGCTGGAAAATGTTTGGTGCTACCTATACGCCATAGGCGCGCTTGGTTGCCCTCTTCGTCGTGAGTCCACGTTGAGTAGGCCCTGATGACTTGCCCGCAAACTTAGCTAGAATAAAGCATTTCGAGTGAGTGCGGAACAGCCGGTGCCTTTGCAAGCTGTCCAGCAATGAGCGAATGAGGTTGCGACAGTCTTCCAAATTAGACATGGATCTGACAGTCTTACACATGGTAAGATCGTCAGCATACCCAGTAAAGTAGTCTCGAACCTTCTGTACCCCAAAAAGAGCAACTAGTTCTTTGTAAAGCTTACCCGTGAGGAGGGTGAATAAGCTCGGCGCTAGTTTGCATGTTTAATGCCCGTAATGGTTTCTACGCTGGCAGACCTGCCTTGCGCTGTCAAGCGGTAGGCTGATCTATGGCGCAAGGCATGGACCAAGGCCACGACTTCAGGGTCAGCTCGAAGCTCCAGGAGAATGTCGAGAATCTCGCGCCTTGAGACCGTATCAAAAGCCTTAGAGAGGTCCAGCGCAAAAAACACTGCCTCCTACCAAGTTAGGGCAACGCACCCTCCCGCAGCTCTTGACGGCTGGGTGAGGCAATGCCACAGAGGGCGCGAACTTCCCTTAGATGGTGCACCAGTCTTGCGTAAGCATCCGCCAGACCCCTTCCCGGAAGGTACGCGAACTGAGGTACATCTTGCACGTAGGCCTGAATGTTTGAAGAAAGCCTTTCACCGGCTGCGCCAGCCAGGCCCTTGGCATCAGGTCTAAAGATTCCAAGAGCGCGGAGATTTTTTGGCTTGTCGGCAGGTTTACCTGGCTTAGGGATTAGGCAGAGATCGGCATCTAGCAAGCCAGGAGGTAGTACTTCTGATTCAACGAAGTAAGGTATTGACTTGAAGAGGTGCTCACCTCCGAAGCACATAACTTCCACGCAGAGCCTTGTGGAACTGCCTCGTGTGGCTTGATGGATCCAATGTGTTTGGCTAACATTGCCGGAGGGATGGTCGGCAGGCGTGTCCTTTCGCCTAGTGGTGCATGCACCCCAAAGGTACGCTTAGCAAAAGCCCGAAGTTGGTCTGTGCCCTCGTGGGAGGCTGCCAAGGTCTAAGTCTTTTCAGAGTCGAGCAGGAGCAGCGAAAGAGGAGCCCTCGGCTATCGCCTTATCAACTTCCGACAGGAAGTGCGCAGCCCTGGCCTTTTGAGATTCCTTAGACGCTTTCTTAGGTTGAGCCTGCGCCGCCTCCAGCTCAGCTTGTCTCTGCGGATCCGGAGTTGAGTTGGCTTTCAGATCTCTCGCCAATTCCCAGACACGCCGAGAGCTTGTCAGGGTTGGCCTAGGCGGCCTGGGGCACTGAAGTTTGGGGAAAAACTTAGCTGAGGCTTGCAGAAGGATGTCATTGCAGGCATCAGGATGAGAGACCTGCATTTGTGAAGCTACCCATTTTCTCATGGCTACAGCCTCGTCAGTGTTATCGCTCACGGCTTCTTGAAGCTTTCTGGAGTCGAAAGGAACGGGCTTGCTCTTCTTGCCCAATGCCCAGTGTCCAATGGACCTAATGCTGGCAGTGAGGGGCCAATGGCCGCCTACTTTCCAGCCGCCCAAATCCCACTGTAAAAGTGGTCCGGACTGCTTGGCGTGCGAGCCTGAGGCAATTTCCTTCGTCAAAATGAAGTCTATCTGTGATTTGGTCTTGCCTTGTTCAAAGGTGTGCGGGTGGGTGGTGTGCCAGGTGTTCAAAGCAACCAACTGGAAGTCCTGAACGAACTTCTGCAAGCCCTCACTGTCTGGTCTGCGAGAATCAGGGCAGGTTTTAAGACCTACAAGCCTCTTGCAAGGCTCCAGACTGGCATTAAAATCGCCCGCCACCACTAGGGAAGTCCTAGCTGACACCTGTTTGACTGGTTTGCCCAGTGTCGTTTGCAGGGATGCTCTATCTTTGCGATTTTGGTGGCGGAAGACCATACATGTTGGTAAACCGCCATCAAAACGAAAGGAGAGCCCCTGTGCGCGAATCGAACTTCAAGCACTCGTCCTACTTGATGTTCCTTCCAACTAATCAAGGAAGAGTCAATACGTGGGGAAAGCAAAACCATGAGTCCATCTGCCCTCGTAGTCGGAGCTTCATTGGCTTCTGCCGGTGAATTTGTTTTGGTCTTAAGTTTGCGAGCCTTAGGTTGCCTGGGGAGAAGAGCAGCAGCCTCGGGCGGACTGGCAGAAGATATACACGTCCATCCTTCCACTGCCAATGAGTTTCCTGGAGCACGACTATGTCACAAGTGGAGGTGGCTTCGGAATGGAGCAAGTCACGCAACTCTGTCCACTGCTGGTGACCTAGGTGCCCTGCATTCCAGGATAGTCAGCGAAGCAGGGCAGCCATATCGCCTCCCCTACGTCTCGGTTGGGGAGAGCATGACACTGATCTCGAGGCCTGGGAAGGAGGACATTTATTGAACCGTACAACCTCATCCCTGCTAAGCAACCTACCCTTAAATGGAGCCTCGCCTTCACGTAAAGCTTGTCTGCAGGCTTTCCTGAAGGATTTTCTGCGAAGAGATTGATAATTGGAGTGATCAGGCGGTGATGCCTTGCGCATGTTTCGTATTAGGATAGCCTCAAGCAAACTGATACTCCCCTCACCCTGCGCTAGGGTGAGAACCGCACCACTTACCCAGCGTGAAGTGCGTTAGCATTAACGTTGGGCCCAGGAATTGGGACCTAGCGGCTCAGCGGTGCAATAGCTAAGATGAGGACGATTCTCTACCCATCGGAGCTTGTGCTTGAGCCGTAGTGGTTAATCAAACGGTGAAGAAAACAGAAAACGAAACGAAATCTGGCCTGCATCGGCGTATACAGGGTTGGTAGAGGTTGTTGAGAGATTCCCTCCTCACAGTAATCTCACTACACGTTAACAAATTGTATAGTTACTTATGGGTTCTTAGTAGGGAATAAGGGAACATACTATACAGGGGTTATATAGGGATTCTATTTGGATATTGCCTACTAAGAACCAGTAAGTAGAGGGTATATCAAACTTTATCAAACTGCCTCATTCTGGGGACACCCCGAAATACCTCTCATTTTGGGCAACCCCCATAACAGTACAATCTCCCTACAGCTCCTCCGGAACCTTAAGCCTTAAAACCGAAAGACCGAAAAGCCTGCAACTTCTTACAACGCAGGCGAAACCTCTAGCACTGCTGCTAAGTGTGTGGAAGGTTTGGGATTTAGTGCGGTCTTTGGGTTCCCCAGGCAGGGTCCTCCAAGTTAGGTGCCATGCAGGCTGCGCTCCAAAAGCAACTACAAGTTGTTTCCTATGCGACATCATAGGATGACACTTGAGTTGGAAGCACGTGCAGGAGGAGAATGAAGGATTTTGGAATGAAAGCTTATCCGTAAGGCATAATGCGAACTCCTGCCATCACTGGCGTTCGGTTCTGCCTTCGAGCATTCCAAGCACTGCAAGCCGACTGCTCCGGGGCTATCAAAACAGTATCGGGTAACTGTCTACTATGCCAGAAGCCAGCATGATGCCTCCTGGGACACAGAAGTCGGTAGTGGATGCTCCTCACTGGCTCGCTGGCCATCGAGAAAGACCTGAAGCGACCCTCCCTGTCCAAGTTGGTGAGTGAGAGTAATCCTGCATATTGAAAAGCTATCTTACAAATGACTCAGCAGGACTGAAAGTGGAAACGGCAGAACTAGCAGGAGTAGCAGTGGTAGCGGCAGCAGTGGTGTGGTAGTAGCAATAGCAGCAGCAGCAGCAGCAGCAGCAGCAGCAGCAGCAGCAGCAGCAGCAGCAGCCGGAGTAGTAGTAGTAGTAGTAGTAGTAATAGTAGTAGTAGTAGTAGTAGTAGGAGGAGGAGGAGGAGGAGGCAGAGTAGGAGGAACCCCCCAACCAACTACATGGTTCTGAAACTGGTACCAGGCCTAAGGAGGGAAAAGAGGAAGGGGGAGGGCGGGGAGATTGAACAATTTCGTACTGTGTGAGTAACATCAGGAGTACAACATCCCAAAACTGTTCACTGTTTACCCATGCCCCGCAGCAACCTCGAGACTTTGCAGTCCAGTGGCGATGACGACTATGACGACGAGTATGACGTCGACTCTTCGACCATGACGACGCCTATGACGACCAATATGACGTCGAGCACGACGGCGACCATGACAAGTACTTATTCGACAACACCTAACACTTCGACTCTACCACCGTGCAGTGAAGGTGGCTGTCGTTGTGACTGTGGCTGTGGCTGTGGTGGGGGCAGGGGCGGTGTTGGCGATGGCGGTCGAGGTGGACTCGGAGGCAGAGGCGGAGCTCGAGGTGGCTGCAGAGGCAGAAGTTCGGCAGAAGTGGAAGCAGCAGCATCCCTCGTCGTCCCGGGAGCAGTGTCAACAACCACAAAATGATAACAGTTACCATAGCAATCATGAGGCCGAAGTTCATGCTTTGCAGGAGCGCTGCATAACCTTGTTTCTGACGCCCGTCTGCCATCTGCTTCAGGCATCCATTCACATCGTTGCACCACTTTAGCCGTTCGGGAGTGTGCATCGTTTGGGGCATTTTGTGCTCCTCATTTTCTGGATTACGTTGCTAGCTGGCTGCTTCGCACTTTTGATGTGCAGGCCATGATGCTGCAGCTTTCAATTCTTGAAAAATTGTTGCGGGTTTCGAACGGTTGTTGGCCCCCCCTCCTGCAGCGGGAGAACACTAAGTTGCTAAGCATGTTTTGCTGCTCTGTGACTACGGCTGCAGGACTCTTACACAGGGATATGATATAGATGTACGAGCATGCGCAAAAACCGAAGGAAAAACATGTTGAAACCTGCCCTGGCTGAGCAATGAATAGCCCTGGCTGATCCTGCCAAATTATTGATTCAAACTGCTTGCATTACTACACGCCTGGCAGCAAACTCCCTCTCTGATCGTAGACGGAAGTAATTGACTTGCGAACTTCTCAAAATGGGTGCCCTGACATGCGAACTGCAAGTTTTCAAGTGTCATGTACCTCTCTCTTCAGGCTTACTTGGGCATGATTTTGAGAAACTCCCACTTAGATGGAATGGCGTTGGGCGATCTTCCCAACACAGCCGAGCGCAGGTCCAGCAATCAGGCCAAAATCTGGCTGAGGCCACTCTCGAAATTACATGCCAGGGTTTAGGGGTTAATTTGGGTCCCTAGTTCAAATTCAAAACAATGCCACTTCAAGATGTGTAACTCTGATTTCGAGAAAGACCCCAGCTGCAGCAAAATAGCTCCTCCCTGTGAGAGGGGCGATTTACGCTGCCTTGCCTTCTCTTGTCTGTACAAAACTATCTCCCTCTATGTGTATGTGTACATGTACATATAATCCCCCTCAAGTAGATAGAATACAGCTTTGGGTATATCAAAATAAGATCCCCATACATCCCATATTCTATCTACTCAAGGGGGACTATAGGCACATTTGTATATATGGCTACATCCGCGGAATGGGGAATGTTCATCTGAGGCAATCAGATTTGAAGCCATGCTGCTACAACGCGGCTACCGACCTCCTGAAAAGGTTCATGCGTTCCATGAGCGTTGTTCTCAAAATTATGGGTCGCTTGTGGGGTATAGACTATATTACAGGTACCAAAATGGGACCCTAATTTTGGAATTACCCTAAACTCTAAACTAAAAAGTGGCCTCCATTTTCTTTTCCACTATCCCTAAATAACCCCTATAGACCCCAATATACCCCTAATTTTGGAAACTACCCAAAACCCTACCCAAAAGGGACCCTAATTTTGGGACCCTAATTTTGGGAACTACCCTAAACTCTACCCAAATGGGACCCTAATTTTGGAAACTACCCTAATTAAACCCTACCCAAATGGGACCCTAATTTTGGGAACTACGTACCCTAAACCCTACCCAAATGGGACCCTAATTTTGGGAACTACCCATGAACGCAAAACCCTCGCACACCACCTCCTAGCTGCTCATTTTTGCGCAGGCACTGCACACTAGGGCTGAGATGAATTATAGTCTAAACTCCTTAAAGGGGATTATATAGGGAATGATACAGGGGAGTATTATATGGCTATATTGAAGGGAATACTAGGAGTTTAGACTATAGCTGAGATGAATTATAGCTGGGCCAGGCCTTGCACCTTCATTTCCTCAACAACTCAATCAGGACCTGAGTATCTGAGTATGTGCCGAAGTAAGAGTTCCCATACAACCCCCCGAAATTCCAGGGTCTCATCCTAAAACCTAAACCCTATATATCCCCTATATCCCCTAGGTTTCCCTATGTTAATCTACCCCCTACAGATCCCCTTTCAAGGGACAATTTCGGCACATACCCACTGAGGGCCAAGGCACGGCTTGCTTCACACCTCAAGGTGTAGGGGGTTGTAAAATGGGGATTATTTGGTACTATATTGGGATTATAATAGGGGAATAATGGAGAATCAAATGGAAAAGAAAATGGAAAATGAAATGGAAACTAGGATTTATATAGAATGAGGTGATTGGGATGACCAGTTCATCCTTCTGCGGCCTGCATTTAAAAAAGCTTTAGGGTTTAAGGTTTAGGGTTTAAGGGTTTAGGATTTAGGGTTTAGGTTTTAGTATTTGGGGCAACGGCTGGCAGAGATAGCACGAATGATTTGCCATCAGCAGCAGCAGGCAGAAGAAGAAGCAGAAGAAGGGGGAGGGAAGGATGGGAGGAGGATGATCATGTGCGCTATAGTCTAAACTCCTAGTATCCCCATTAGGAACCCCTATAGTAGTCTTGAAGTAGTTATAGACTATAGCTCATGAAGACCATAGCAGAAGGAAGGATACGAGGTAGAAGGAAGAAGAAGTAGTGGTGGCCGCAGAAGCACATTAACAGTAGCAACAGCAGCGACAGTCCTGGCACTGGCAATACTATGGGGTTAGTAGGGGTTTAGGGTTTAATAAGGGAATAGGGGTATAACATGTGGCTATGTAGGGTACTGGAATAGAAAACGGAAACTACAATGAGGTTATATAGGGATTATACGGGGATATATTGGGGATATATTGGGACAGTGGACAAGAAAGTGGAAGCTACTTTTTTACGGTTTAGGGTTTAGGGTTAGTAGGGAACTCGGGAATTTGCATGCCGTATTCCCTACAATACCCCAGTAAGTACATAGGGGAACCTCAATGTAGACGCCTCAATACTCCTGACTACGAGTAGCTATGCAGGTCCTCAAAAGGGCGATCTGCTGAAATGTCCACATGCATGAAGGATTCCAAATAGGGAGACTCCGCCATTGGTTCTACAAAGCTCCTGCGTGATTCAGGTTTGGGGTTTAGGGTTTAGGATTTAGGGGACAGCAAAAACCTTCAGGATCACTTTGCCCTAGTTTTTGGGAGGCATGCTGCTAACTAGCGAGCTAGTGGTGAATCCTCTGTACCTTCATACCAACAATGGTGTAAGCGCACATCGCTTCGATTGAAAAATGTGTAGTTCTCTCTTGAACCAGGTTATGTATCCCTCAGCCCTAAATCCTAAACCCTAATATTCCTTAAAAGGTCTGTGATCTTCCTCAAACTTAGTTTCGGGAGCTAGGGCAGGCCAGGTTATAACATTGGGATTAAATCAGGATAGTGGACAAGAAAATGGAAACTACCATTTTTTAGGGTTTCGGATTTAGGGTATAGGGTTAGTAGGGAGTGAGGGAATAGGCGAGAAGAAACAACAGCTTTTAAACCATCACGGAAGGGCATTTCCTGCCTGAACACTGTGACTGATTACATGCTTATTTGCCGCACGTACTCGCAATCAACTTCAGGAAGTCCTGCACACGATGACTACAGCGGGTTCCTGAATCCAATGCATGGATGTGAACTCTCGCATTCTTGCGGACTGTGTCACGTTGCTGTAGCAAGTCGTCTTGGCCCTGCTAGCATCATTGGAGTCCCGTCTGTAACTGTAAACAGGCTGAACAAAAGATCATAGTTTGTCATGCTGACTATTTGGGGAACATGCCAGCAATAAACTCAGCCACCTCATTTTTTCTAGGAAACGTCTGATTTCGGCGTTAACGGAAACAGACAATATTTGACAACTCTGAAGCTCCACGTTGTCACTGAGTTTGCGCGCAGTATACGCTGTAAATGTATCGTTTTGGCGTGGTTTCCACAGCACGTTGGCTGTCTTGAGCTTTTGGCAGGAAATATGTGCCCTCCACAGTCAGCACTCAGTCAACACTACAGTCAACACTACGAAAACATTGCAAATAACAGCATTTCGTGGAATTTGCACATTT
The DNA here is from genome assembly GCA_905231905.1 of Symbiodinium pilosum. Classification (NCBI taxonomy): domain Eukaryota; class Dinophyceae; order Suessiales; family Symbiodiniaceae; genus Symbiodinium; species Symbiodinium pilosum. The sequence goes on from CAJNIZ010007366.1 coordinate 16,117, forward strand.
CTAGGTCGAAAATGAAGAATATTAGCTCTTTTTGACGAAAATCTAGACGTCTGTTGTTTTTCCATCGTTTTGGCAGTGTTGACTGTAGTGTTGACTGTAGTGTTGACTGAGTGTTGACTGGGTGTTGACTG
>CAJNIZ010007367.1:261-16247 GCA_905231905.1 Symbiodinium pilosum
TTTAGGGTTTAGGGTTATGTTGGTTAAATACAACCTAGAAGTACCATTTTAAGGTTAGGGCCCTCATGTGCCTAGGAATTACATACCCTACATGCACCTTAGAATCCGGGAGGGTCCATATCAGGAGCCCTTACTTCAGACTTGAAGCCATAGAACCCTGTCAACTTTGCAGGGGTTTAGGGGTTTAGGGTTAGGTTTAGGGTTTAGGGTTTAGGGTTTAGGGCTGTTTGTTTGTGTGGAACGACCTTTTGACCTCCGCATGAAATCATATATCCGCTCGGCGTGTTGGCACTATATCAGGATTTCCCAAGAATGATGTAGACCCTTGTGGAGAAACCTGTATCAACCCTTGCAGTAACTATAACTACAGTACATGGGAGCCCATCAATGGGACCTGTATCTATGGAAACCCTGACAGATCCGTACACAAGCTACTCCCAGTGTTTGATCAATCTCCATGCTCACGATCACTCCACACAGAAACTGGGTTCCATCCAATCATTAACTGCTTGATCCCCTTCTCCAGGATTATTGCTAACAAGAGTTGTTAAGGGTTCAGGGATAAGCCCCTAGCATCATAAGACCCCCCATGTGCGGATCCAGCTCCAAAGAGTCCATGCTACAGTCTCCATGGCCCTAAACCCCAAACCCTAAACCCTAAGTCCCTGCTACAATTCCCATAACATGCTGGAAGCATCCCTGTTGGCCCTATGATCCCCACATGAACTCCCCCCTAAAGCCTGCTCATAGCAATATCCAAATACAGACATAACCCTAAACCCTATGTAACCCCCTTATAGTAGTTTCCATTTTCTTTCCCGCTATCCCGATATTACCCCTTGGGACTCCCCCCCTCCCATAGAAATTGGCTGCATCCGAGTTTAGAGTCAGGGCTGAAAATCTTAGAGTCGGTAGGGTCCTTGGTATACACCCCGGTTGTTTTTGGGGTATCCCTTGTAAGCTTAGTTGAGAGCATTTTGGCGTCAACCGCTGCAAAGACAGATTTAAAAAAACCGTGCACAAGGAGCAATGTAGGCCCCCTCACTCAGTCTTATGATATGGATGCCCTCAGGAACCCTAAACCCTAAACCCTATGAGGGCAAAAGGAAACACCCAAGGTCTCTCGAAGGACCATGCTAAAACTCATGTTTCGATTGGCTGCCTGTAACTCTAGATCCTACACCCCAATGAAGCCCGCAACCATGACCCCAAATCCACGCTTTTTTTTTTGTTTTCGGGACCCTTTCTCCACAGCGTGGATTTAGGGTTTAGGCTTTAAGGCTTAGGGCTTAGGATCTATTGTCCTCCTTCAGGAGATAGAATATGCCTTTGAGTATATTGAAATAAGATCCCCATAGACCCCATATTCAATCTACTTAAGGGGGACATAAACGGTCTAAACTCTAAACCCTAAACCCTAACCTTTGCTCAAAGCAGATGCCCAGCGACCACACAAACCAGGCTCTCCAGGTCAGGCAAGGCGGAGTATCCCCGAGGGAACTGCAACTCTGGAAGTCTCGGATTTTCCTGGGTATGGCTTGGGTTAGGCCCCCAGCCACAAATAGTGGTATACTAGGAATATGTAAAGGCCCTAATACACAAAGGCCCTAATATAATTACCATTGTCTCTTATGGTCACTATTAGCGTGTGAGGGCCAAAGCTAAGGTATAGCCCTAAACCTACATGAAATCTACCCTCAGCCCTATATAAAATAGTTTACATGTTCTTTTCCATTATCCCTATATGATCCCTTACCCCCTGTGTGACTGGGTTTAGGAATTAGGCTGGAGCGCTTAGAGCTTACAAGTCAGGTTTGGCATTTAAACCTCACCAAATATGCCACTTACCGGCTCCCCCAGAACAAAAACACTACTACAAACCCAAATCCCTTTGAACGACGATGGCAGTTTCCACGTTCTTTTCCATTCGGTTCTCCATAATTCTATAACAGATGATGATACGGATAACCAATAAACTTATAGCCCCCTTAAGTAGATAGAATATGGCTTTGGGCTTATTATAATAAGATCCCCATATACCCCATATTCTATCTACCTAAGGGGGACTATAATCCTACTTCATAAGGCCAAGTGTCAGGATCTGCCTCCGGGTCCAGAACGCTGGAGCAGTTATTGCCCTGGCTAGATGCAGAAACCACAGAGAAACCTCAGGTGGGAATCTATGTGGGGGGGGGGGGCGATGGGTTTAGGCTTCAGGCTTTAGAGTTTATATTTAAGGTTTAAGCTTCAGGGTTTAGGCTTTAGGGTTTAGGCTTTAGCCTTTGGGGTTTAGGGCTTAGGGGTTGAAGCTTAGGGAAATACGTATAGGGGCATACAGGGCACAGGGGTTCAGGCATCGCATCAGCCAAAAAAGCAAAAACAAACTTGGTACATTGATCTTTCATCAGTCTGATGAAGGTCAAGCATGAGCAAGCATAAGGGAAGCCTTGTTCCAGCCTAACTCCTGAACTCTAAACCCTAAAGCCTAACTCCTAGTCCCAGAGCCCTACAGCCTTACCCAATCCTAAACCCCCAATCCAAAAGCCTGCGGCAGGGATCTAACTAGAGGCCAATATCATCTTGAGGTCTAGTTGAGATACCCTATACCAAAATTCTTCAAGGAATGTAGGACCACAATTGCTCCTGGTAGTTATGCAGGCTTCTACACTGTAAACCCTAAACCCTGGACGGCACCAGGGAGCCTTGCGGAAGCAACACTTGGACAAGCGAGGGCAAGTCTGGCTGACGCCAGGACTGGACCTTAAGGTTTAGGATTAAGGGTTTAGGAGTTAGGGTTAGGGTCTAGGGCTCAGGATTTTGGTTTAGGATCTAGGGTTTAGCGCTAAGTCGACAATAGTGCTTCCGCACAGCTCCCTTCGAAGGGCGGGTGCTGTGTGTAGATGTATACAGATAAATGTGGGCTTAGGGTTTAGGGGAAGAATGGAGAATCCGAGGGACAAGAAATGCAACATGAAATGCAAACTGGCTAGCATAGGGGCTTAGGGATGACTACCAACGTGGCCTACTGAGGATGTAGGAGACTTTGCGCCACCCTAGAAACCTTAACTCTAAGATTCGTAAAGCCCAAAATCCCTAAACCCTATGTCCACAGGCAACGATAAAAAACTCAAAATCCCAGATGTCTAGGGTTTGGGGTTTAGTTTAGGGCTTAGGGATCCTAAACCTAAAAATTCAAAACCCAAAGCCTCAAAGTAGCCTTCTAGCCCTTAAAAATTATACAAAAGGTACATAAGGATTCTGGTATTAAGAGCCCATACCAACCTTGGATCATGAAGATCTAGCTAAACTCCTAACCCTATAAAAACCCTATATACCTCTATATAGCCCCTACATCCCATAGTCCCAAAGCCTTCAAACCTAAACCCAGATGAGCTATAGTCTAAACTCCTAGTATCCCCCTTAATCACCCCTATAGTACTCCCTATATAATCCCCTATATAACCCCCTTAAGGAGTTTAGACTATAGCTCAAATAGCTCTAGCTAAACCCTTAACCTCATAATATCTTATATACCCCTATATAGCCCCTACATCTCCTTTGAAGGACCCACAGTCCCAAACCCCTAAACCCTAAACCCAAATAGCAAACTTGTGCTCAAGGATGCTGGAGGAACTCCAAGGGGCTCGTCGAGCTGGAAGCTGAGTGACACCCAACCTTCGGGCTTAGGGCTTAGGGCTTAGGGTTTAGGGTGTAGGGGTTTAGCGGTTTAGGGGTTTAGGGTTTAGGGGTTTAGGGTTTAGGGTTTAGGGGTTTGGGGTTTTTGGGGTTATATAGGCATAATGGAAAATAAAATTGAAACTACTATTTGGGAGTTACGGTTTAGGGCTAACTATTTGGGATCTAGGGTTTATGGCTTAGGGTTTAGGATTTAAGGTTCAGGATTTGTGGTTTGGGGTTTAGGCTTAAGGATTTAAGGTTTAGGGTTCAGAGTTTAAAGCTTCAGGATTTAGGTTTTCAGGGCTTGGCATGCAAGGTACACACGTGTACTAGGGTCCTAGTGGTTTTTGGTTTAGGGTTTGGACCCGTTGAGACACTAAACCCTGAACCCTAATCAAATACCTTCTGCATGAGTGTTCAGAACACGACACTGCTTCCAGTCAGCCTTTTGCCGACCTTGTATACACATCGCGTCCACACTCCAAAGCAGACGGATCCTTCTACACGTAGGGGTACCCCAAAACACCCTGGGGCTATATACAGTGGTTATGGGGATCTGATAGGAAGTTCTCATTTCGAAGTGTTCACAGCTTCTCAGTCGGGAATAAGAGAATATAATCCCTATATAACCCCTACATAATACTTTCCCGTATTCCCACCCAAGAGCCACTAAGATTATTTTCAAAAACGCAGAAGGAAATGGCCCAATCCATGCCGCATTTCATGCTGGTTGTCTGCGTTAAGGAAACAAGGAAATGATCCCAAAATAGCACCTTTATACAATCCCAAACTCGGGGACCCTATACCCTCAATCCAACTCAACGTCTAAAACAACGAAATTCGAGAAGAGCAGCTTTCCTGACCCCGAAGACGGCTAGTCGGCGCAGCGGCGCAGTGTTGGAGAAATCCGATGACATCGTAGCCCTTCCGCACCCCCACATCCTGGCTAGAATCTTTGGTGTAGAGTGTAGGTTTTGGGGTTTAGGGTGTAGGGTTCAAGAAGTAAGGTGTAGAGTTTAGGGTTTAAGACTACATGTAACAAGAACATGCGCACAGGGACTTATGGTATCCCTTCAGACGCCAGCTCTAAACCTGAAGCCGTGAACTTCCAACCTAAACCCCAAGACGTTAGACCTCGACCGTAAACAATTAACATGGGGTCCTTCCCCTTGAAGTAGCTGTCCTTAAATGGCTCCTATCAAGGGCCTATTATAACTCCCAGTACCCATTGTGGCAATTAACCGGCTAAACTGAACCCTGAACAGTTCACTCTGAACACTAACCCCGCACCTTGCACGCCCCAACCCTAAACTCTAAACCCTTAACCCAAAAACACCTGACGAGGCTAAGACTCCCGGCGGCTCTCAAACGAAGTGAAAGGCAGGTACCTTGAGACATTAGGATTAAGAGTTTAGAGCTTCCAGTTTAGGATTTAGGGTTTAGAGGTTTAGGGCTTAGGGTTTAGGTTCTGACTCAGGGTTGGGAGGCTTTGGGTTTGAAGGTCTGCAGGCTAGGGATAAGGTCTCAGAATTAAGGGCTCAAGGTCCAAAGAATCCCTTCATGTCCTAGTCCATCACCATAGATCCCTATATTATATCGCACTAGTGACCCCTTAAAGGATTGCGCAGTGAGATTTAGGGGGATGGGCTAGGGCCAGAAACTAACACCCTCCCCATGATGCAAAAACTCCAGCCCCCTAATATGAAATATGCCCCATATATTGCATTATACCACAATGGGAATGGGTTTCTTATTAGGGGGATTCTAATGAGCTCGGATTGTCTCGAAAGCAGGTGGATAAAGGCCGGCACAGAAGATCCCATTTCAGTCCGGGCACCTGTAAAGGCTTTCTAGCTGCCAGTAGTTGAAGGCAGCATCCACAGCAGAAAAGTCGAGCATCGATGGATTCACCACATCCGCTGCCAGTGCATAACTGACCTGGCTGGGCTTGAAAGCTACGGCCCCATACAACTGATATGATACACAGGGCGTTCCAAAACAAAATAGGGTACCGTTTTGGGGGGTCCCCATAAGAAAGACCATTGCAATGTGGGGTCTATATTCGGGTCCTCCTATTTCTGGAAACTACTGTATGGTCCAGTTGTAGAAGCTACAACTGACAAAACTCGAAAACATCGTATCTCGCTATCTCCAAGCCCGCCACGCCTGAAACCTTCATTGCCCCGAACCCCCAAAACCTAAATGGTAGTTTCCATGGTTCTTTTCCGTTCTCTCTTCCGCCTAAATCCTTAAACCTTTAAACAGGAGTTGCCACTTCATTTTTCATTATCCCAGTATATACCCTGATGTAATATTGTAGTTTCGATTGTTCCATTATGCCTATAGTTTCCGTTTTCGTTTTTGTTCCTAAACCGTGAAGACCTCCATTTCTGCCACAGCCCCACCTCTGCCCGCGCTGTGCCTTGGATATCCACCCGCAGGATCCAGGCTGCAGCGGCGTCGATCTCCGGCTCAATCGTGGGAAACCTCCCCCCAAAGTGCAAGGGCTCCAGGTGTAGGGGTTTGGAGCTTTGCGGCTGAGGGAGGCATCACCCTAATTACCACCCCGCAGTACCAAATGTAACCAGAAATTCTAACCAGGCCCGAACCCCAAACTCTAAACCCTAGACCCTTCAACCCAATCCTCAAAATCTGAAACCCTGAATCCTTGTGCCCCAAACTCCAGACATCCCTAGATACCTCTATGCAATTCCATGGAAACCTTCAACCCTGAGCAGCCCAACCTCTGCAAGCTGCCAGAAGTCAGCGGATCATGCAGCCGAGCGGGCCGAACCCAGCTGAAGACGGCCGGTGCTGTCACCACCAAAGAATCACCTGTCAATATCTCCACACGGTTTTGGAGATTAGGACGTAGTACTGAGGGTTCAAGGGATACCGTTTGGGGCTTAAGGTTTGATCTTGGAGCTGTAAGGAAATCATCGGGCCATGTCTCCGCCCAGCTTGTGGATCAGGATTTAGGAGTTAGGGTCCAGGCTTCAGGTGGGGGGACTTGAGGCTTGGTCTTCTAGCTTTAGGAAATCACCTAGCGCTCAAGCCCGTAGAATTTCATAATGTTCCATGTAAACGCCCCCATCCACCAAAACAGCATCACAAAAACAAACTCCAGTGCCACAGCAACATGTTTCCTAGAAGAAGGCCCATCCATCGGGCCATGTCTTGCGAGGCTACAAGCCCTAAAAAGCCCCAGTAGGACCCAATGTTTGAAGAAAACCCTTAGCCTGAAGGTTGCTGGGAATTTACAACCCAATAATATCTTGTAGTCAGCAGACTTAGTGACTTTAGGATTAGTTTCCAAATGCAACTTCAAGTGGGCTATGATGTCCTCCATCGGACACTCTAGACCATGATCCTAACCCTAAACCGGATATATTAATGGCCTGTAGATGGCCTAAACCTACAAGGACTCTAGATCGCGCATCCTCCCCCCACCTGTGCGAAGCGGCGTCTGCAACCGGAAGTCCACCTGCGAGTACACATTATGACTTTGGCTTGATGGCTCAGGACTTAAGATTTCAGGCCTAGGGTTTAGGGCTTGAGTCCGGAGGCACGCAGCCCAGTAAAACATGTACGCCATCTACTGTACACATCCTACACCTTCACCATATACCCTAAACTCCAAACCCTAAGCCCACAACGCAAAGACTCCATCTGAAGTCCATGAGTTGAAATCCACGGATAAGTCGGATAAGTATAAGTGAGCAAGTATCCTCAAGCAGGTGAAGACAAAAAAGCTTCCACATGGAAACCATCCTATACCTTCACCCCATACCCTGAAGCAGGTCAGAACCAAAAGCTTGCTACTGGAAACCTAAACCTTCCCATGAAGCCCCTGCAACAGTCCGTAACAAGCACTATAACAGAACACCTGGCACTGAAATCGTAGACTCGAAATCGTGTCGCTGGTGCTGGCCATCGTAGAATACAATGTTGCCTGCGATTTTGAACCTAACCTAAAACCCCAAACGATGAGCGTAATCTAAACCCCGAAGCCTGGAACCCGAAGACCCAAAATCAAACCCCCAACCCCAACGTCCCAACACCCAAAACAAGAACAAACACAGTACACCCCAAAACCCCAAAACCCAACCCACTAACCCAAAAAAAACCAACTTCCAAAAAAAAACAAGCCCACCAAACTCCCAAAAACTCCAAACCCTAAGCCCCTCAACCCTTATCTGAGCTACAGTCTAAACTCCTAGTATCCCCCCGAATAACCTCTATAATACTACCCTACATAAATCCCTTATATAACCCCCTATATAACCCCCTTGAAGGAGTTTTGACCCTAAACCCTAAAACCCTAAACCCTACATAATCCCATAATTCCCCTATAAATCCCCCTAAACCCTATATAACCCTCGTATAATACTCCCCACATAACCCCTTACCCTGTATAAGCCCCTTGAAGGAGTTTAGATCATGGCTCATCTGGGACGCAGCTCACCTGCAACCTGGTGGTCTGGTCGGCTCTCTGATCTTCTGCAAAGATGGCCTCGAGAATTTACAGGGTTTATGGTTGAGGGGTTTAGGTTTAGGATTCAGAGTTGAGGGTTTAGGGTTTAGAGTTGAGGGTTTAGAGTTTAGAGTTGAGGGTTTAGGGTTTAGAGTTGAGGGTTTAGGGTTTAGAGTTTAGGGTTTAGGGTTTAGAGGTTGTTCTTGGATAGGTCTACTTACCGGTTGTTCGTAGGGAGCAAGGAAATAGAATTCCTATGTAATCCCTACATAATATATTCCCATATTCCCTGCTAAGCACGAGCAAGTCTAGGGTTTAGGGTTTAAGGTTTCGGCTTCAGGTTTCGGAGCTTGAATTTTAAGCTGGAGCTTGGCGCTTGGGGGATCCTGGGGTGTTCGCAACCCTTCTGAAAAGCAAAGTTCAAGCCCTTTCGCCAAAGGCTTACACGTTGAAGAAACTACTGAAAAAGTCTTCAAAACATCTATAGTCCCGCTTAAGTAGATAGAATATGGCTTTGGGAATATTATTAATGAGATCCCCATATATCCCATATCTACTTAAGAGGGACTATACTTCAGGTGCGACCCAGCTGCAAGGATGGAGATCTGCCTCTTGTATAGCCTGAAGGAGCTATCATAGATGGTCGCAGGATCATTGGGCCGCAGCGCGGCCGTGACAGAGCCTCACTTGCTCATCTTACTGGTGCTTAGTAGGGACTAAGAGAAGATATATATATATATAATGCAGGGATTATACTCCCTTATTCCCTAGCAAGAGCCAGTATGTAATGGGATTTAGGGTTCAGTGCTTTGGTTTTGGGGCTCAGGGGCTCTGGGATTTGGAGTTTGGATCCAAAAGACTTGGGCTTCAGAATGCAGGGCTGAAAGTTCACGCTAAGCCCCAATCCCTAAACCCTAACCCCCGGCCCCAAACCCTAAACTCCCAAACCCTAATTCCCCTGAACCTCGAACTACCCCTTTGCAAGGAGCTCAGAACGGACGGGATGTTTTCCATCAGAGCCACTGGCATGCCAGCGTCCTCAATCCTGGGCTTCTGACTTAGGGCTTAAACCTTGACAGGGTGTAGGGTCCATATGGTTTAGGGTTTAGGATTTGGGGTCCCTATATAGGTTTTAGATTTCAGGATTCTGGTGCCAGGGTTCATGGGCTTAGGATGAAGGATCAAGCTTCCTGGGCTCTGGAGTTTGTCGAACTGAGGCTCCCTGCCAGACTCACGTGAGCGTACGTATGAGGGAGGGGACCATAAATTTCAGGTTCTACCTTCCGAAAGGTTTAGGGGTCTAGAGTGTTGGCTGGGGAGAAAGGCCTTTGGGAAGTTCGTTCCAGGGGTTCTGGCCAAGAGTTGCAGGATGTCCATGACCTTTCCTGATCCTGCACAGCATGAGGTCCAAGTTCTAGGGTCAGGCTTGTACATCCTGAACCCTAGACTCAAAAGCCTAAGGCCCTAAAGGAATGATCGAGGATCAGCATCAGCGACCAGCCGGCTGAATGCTGTAAGAGATCATCTGCAGAGGACGTAGACCAGAAGTCCTTCAGAAGGCTTTCCGCTTTGGAACTTAATGGTTTTAGGTCTCTGGGCACTTTGAGAGGGCATGGCAAATATCTCCAAACACAAGAAGCCCCTCGTGAGGTTCCATGTTGGCTTGGGGGGATGTAGGGTTGGGCTGTTGGTTTAGGTTGTGGTGGAGGGTGCAGGTCGGAACTTGAGGCTGCCCTGGTATGCACTGGTTCAGGGTTTAGGGGTTTATGCAAACGGTCATGAGACAATCCAAGTGAGAGCGACGCATGGATGATTACCATGTGACTGAGTTGAAAATTAAAATAAACTGAACATGAATATCCCCGTCTTCCAACTATTGCCCACGCTGTCTGTGGCGTGAACAATAGCACCTCCATCTAACTCGGGGATCAACAAATTGGACGGGACAAGCTATGGGTTCACTAACAAGAAGCGGTCGTTTAATAGCCAAGTCGTACGTATCGACCGCAAAATTTGAGACACTTGCATTCCGACAGGCTCTAGCCCTTCAGGCCGAAGCTGCAAAGATGGGGGTTTAGGGGTTTGGCGGTTTAGGGGTTTAGGGATCTAGGGGTTTAGGGGTTGAGGCTTTAGTGTCTAGGGTTCAGGATTTCGTGCCTCATGGTGTCATGTCCAGACGTCCCCAAATCCCTGGGGATTCCACGGTCCTCGGGAGGGTTTGCAACTGAGACCTGGAAGGCATAGCTTCGACCCGGTTCAAAGCCCACCTCCAAGGCGTCTACCTGCGAAAAATGTTTTGGGCTTGGCATTTACGGTGACAGATTTGGGGTGCGAGGTGCACGCGATGTTTCAAACTTCGCTATATGGTAGTTTCCCAAAATAATGGGACCCCCAACATCGACCCAAAAATATTAAGATTCTTGATATAGGGACCCCCAAAAAGGTACCCAAACCCTAAACCCTAAAGCCTGGTACCCCTAATTTTGGGAAATCCCCATATAGGCTTTCAAGAAAAAGAGATGCTCCGCAGAATCTGTGAGCTTCCGAGCATGCGCCATGTTCATCTGGGGGTTCAATTAGATAGTCATCGTAATAATACTAGTAATAGCAACAAAAGTAATACTAGTAATCATAATAGTAATACTGATACCGATAATGATACTAATAATATTAGTAGTAAGTATTCAAAGGAACCTCATTTACGAAATACCCTTCGGGGCCCCTGCGCAGGTGCCTGTGCAGTTGCAGATGCGGTTGGGGTTGCCGCTGCAGCTGTGCTTGCTGTCATCATCACATGTTTTCCCCTCAAGCATGCCGAAAAGCATCTCAAACCCTATAGTCCCCCTTAAGTAGATAGAATATGGCTTTGGGTATGTCATAATAAGCTCCCCATATACCCCATATTCTATCTACTTAGGGGGGACTGTAAACCCCAAACCCAAAACCCTAAACCCTAAATGGTAGTTTCCATTATCTTTTCCAGTATCCCAAGTATCCCAATAATGGGTACACCCATATACCAATATAGGGGAACTGTAATCCTTTAAACCTTGGACTCCGGCTGCCTGAACATCCACTGCAAGCGGCTTTGGCGCGGTAGCTGCACAGGAGGTCAATGGAAGAGGTGGCAGATCGCTGATTGGCCAGAAATCGGGGCATGGCCCATCCGGAAATGCAAAGCCTCTCTGACTAGAAATCACAAGTTTTCTAGGGTCCAAAAGATGTATTTCAAAGCTTCGTACTGTATTATTCTGCGACCGAGGTTATTCCCCTTCTGATTCTGCTTACAATCGTTATCATGTATACGACCTTTACAACTTCGTTATGATCATCATGTCAACTGATGAGGTTTACCCCTTCAACTGAACAAGAATCATATTATGATAATCATATCGTTATCCATTGCATCACTGTGCTATCTTCAATATTGCCGGCCGTGGACACGCAGTGACGCAGTGCCAACAGAACCTCTACATGGTCCGCACCACACCACCCCTATTCATCCTACGAAGCTCCCCTTCACATAACATAGCTTCTCAAAGTTCTTAACATTTCCCAGAAACGTTGTATAGACACGGCCACCTAAGAACTTGAAAGTTTGGAACCCCAATAGCGCCTCTGGGCGCCAAAAGTCGCAGCCGATGCGCAGGGCTGGTCCAATGCGTTAGCGAGAAGCCGTCCCTCTCAGGCATAGAAGCTCGAATGAAGAGAACCTGAAACCTGGGGCAGAATGTAGGGCCTTAAGTAATTAGAACAAGGTCTGGGATGAATCTAGTGTACAGGATTCTGAGGGGACAACATTGGCAATTACCTTGCTTCTACATCGTTGGATTTGGGTTGTTTCTAGCCCATTTTGGGTTAAGGGTTGACGGTTTCTTCATAATCAGGACTAGTAAGTAATATCTAGGGCGAAAGCAGGGGATCCCTATTTTCAGACAGATCATGCACACCTTGAACTTTCAAGTAATCGGAGCGTACGGACTTGTATGGCTCAATGGGCCTGCAGCCTGTTGCAGTACAATGCATTCTTGTCCTTTTAAAGGAACGACTTGAGCATATAAGCCTTGAACTCCAAGCCCAAGCCTTCAACCCGAAATTCACTCACTCCCCTATGTCCTAAACCCTGAACACCACACCCTGAACCCTAAACTCCTAACACTTAGCCCGAACTTCCTCCTTAAACCTGCATGGTAGTTTGCATCGATGGCGGGGATCCCAAGATCGACACCAAAATACCATAAACCTTACCCCCAACCAGGGACCCCTAATTTTGGGAAACCCCCTTTGAAGCAAACCTAGAGACCTGCCCAGAACGGGATGAGTCGGCAGCACCTGTGCCGTCGCGAAGGCGGGGACAACAAAGTACTCGTAGGAAGCGATGCGCGTGTCAAACGTCCTTGGTTTGGGCATATGAACTTGGAGTTTAGTGTTAACCCTAAACCCTAAACCCTACACCCTAAACCGTACTTCAGGGCTTGAGGTTCGGCAAGGAGAACGACCAGATATAAATAGGCGACCCCATCATCCGTGTTTCTGGGACCCACCAGATGTCTCCCCCAATATTGGGAAACCACCACATCCTGGAGCCAAACCCTAAGCATCAAGGCCCTGAACCCTGCTTGAGTCCAGAGTGTAGTGGGCCTATCAACAGGTCCCCTAAGTTGGACATGGAATTTGACCAAACAAGACAAATACCTCCTATGTGCCTGGACCCGCCGCGCTGTGTGAGACATTGCATATACAAGTGCCCAAACTACTGCCCCAAAACAGATCAGAAAAACTCGTTTGTAGGACCCCAAAATGGGGACCCCTTTTTCTTGTCAGCTTCTGCCCTGGCAAACTTGAACAACTGGGTTGCTGTTAATGAACTTAAGCTCAATTACCCACAATATGGGCATATAGTAAGAGGGTTTCGTGATTATAGCAACTGAATATATATTCCTTCCCAGACCCCCGAAAGGATCCAAAAACTGGAACCCCCCAATATGAACCCATTCCTACATTGGGGAAACTAGGGGATTATTAGGGGGTTCCATTTTTTGGATCCTTTGGGGGGTCTGGGTTAACAGCAACCCAAGCAGGGTCCTCCCAACACATCTACCTGTATCAGCCAAGCCTCGACGCTAGGGTTCCTTCCAAAAAATGATTCCTGTACTCATGTTATAGTCCCCCCCTTCAGTAGATACAATATGGCTATGGTTATACCATAATAAGATCCCCATACACCCCAGATTCTATCTATTTAGGGGGACTATAAGCCCTAAAACCTAGCCTGGATGCCAATGCGCAAAGCCTCAGACCTACATGCCGAACCAAACTCCCTGAAGCTTGCATCCTAAACCCTAATCCCTAAACAAACCATGAACCCCCGATAAAACGCTTGAGCCTGGAGGCCTTTTGAAACAAGCAGGCCTTTCGGGCGGAAAGCCCTAAAACTACCTGCTGCTTAAGGTTTCGGTTTTAGGGCTTAGTAGGGAACAAGGGAATGTATCCCTATAGCGGTTCCTATAGAATTCCCTATGAAAGTCCCTATCCCCTTCCTCCATTTCTTAAGGAACACCCAGGAGTAAACTCCGTACATCCCTATGAGCCTGACGTCTAAAATTCTATAAGCTCCTCGTAACTACGTAAGCAGGTTGCGTACCACTAGCTTTGTGAATCAAAGCAAAAAGAGGATGCCACGAGAGACTGCTACCTGATTATAACTTGGATTTTCCTAACACCATCATGCCAAAGCCAAGAATCAAGGAAGAACTTCCAACCAAGACCTCCACCGCCAGTCTCCTAGGCACCGTTTGGATCCAGGGATCTAAGGGCCTCACAATGGGCCCCTATATGTCTCCTGGGTCCGAACTACGGTTGATACCAAACCACCGTATGGCCCTTAATTGGACTTGCAAAGATCTATGATGCGTCCAGGATGAGGGACCCATACTAGGGCCCCATAAATCAAATCTTAGATGGAAGGGTTTAGGGTTTAGGGTTTGGGGTTTAGGGTTTAGGGTGGAGATCTTGCACACTTAAGATTGTAATTCCAAGGGCATGAGGCATATGGAGTGGTGCAAGACTCTCTCATTCCACAGTAGTGATTCTTGAGAAACTTCGGGCCTTGAACCAAAATTGCTTGAGCATGATGTTTTTTCCCGACTGCTCTTCAATAATCAAGTTTCAGTGCGCTGGGATCTGGAGTTGGAAGGATTCTGGTTATGGCTTGAGGCCTGTGGTGTAGGACCTTGGCGGTTTTGTAACTTTTGCATGGAGTTTGCGCGCAAATTACGATCCAGTGACCCAGTGATATAGGTTTTGACAAAATCCCCATCTGTGCACATTCACACCAAATCCGAGCCGTGCTGCCATGTGCTGTACATCAATGGTTTGGGGCCATTGTACACCAAGCAAGTCATGCGATACCTGCGTCAGTGCAGGTCTTGGAGCAAAAAAAGCTCCGAGCAGATGCTTCTGGTTGGAAGGATCGTTTTCTTTGTTGACTTATAATCCCGCGTAAGTAGATAGAATATGGCTTTGGGTATATTATACTAAAATCCCCACATATCCCATATTCTATCTACTTAAGGGGGGCTATAAAGCTTTAAGGCTTCGGGACCAAAAAAGGGAGGAGAAAAAAATCATCCCAATTGGACCCAGGTACGCCACCCTCGGGTAGATGATGAAATTGCGGCCCGCAACGGATTCCATGAGCCAACTCGCCTACAACTTAGGTTGGGCCCCCGCCCACTAATAGTGACCACAATGGAAGATGGTAATTATATTAGGGTCCCTATATATTCCTAAAATACCAGTATTAGTGTGTGGGGGCCGAACCCAACCTACAACTCTGAACCCTGAACAGCTGGTGGTTTCCCAACGTTGGGGGTACTTTTTTGGGGATCCCTATAATAAAGATTGCAATATTTTGGGGTCTATAATGGGGTTCCCTTGTTTGGGGAAACTACCAACTAGGGCTGAGGGGCCTTGTTGTAATCAGAAAATGAAGAATCACATGGAAAAGAAGGTGGAAAAATGAAACGGAAGGTGGCTTTCTAGAGGGAGTGGCCTAGGGATTCTAATGCAGGAGCCCTAAATGGTTGGAATAGCATCTGGGGGATTATATTTCACCCTAGACCATGGCTCACAAAACAACTCTGCGAGGAACACGTTCGTGCTTGTTCAGAAGTCTACATTAACTCAAAGCTCTCAACCCTAAACCCCTGCACATCCTCCAACCCCACTGAACGTCTGCTGCTGATGGATTAAATCGACAAAGTACTGCCATAGCTTCTTTGAGAAGATGCCAGACACAGCAAACTTGACAGTCTTTAAGTCATGCCCGATTTGTCCCTTTACTGGCCTGCCCAATAGCACATGCTCATATACATATGCCCATCTCGTATTGAGCACATGAGAGATCTAGCCCTAGAAATGGACTTTAGATCTTAACTCAGACCCTAAACCCTAAACCGTACACGCTAAATAGCCCTAGAACTCCTAAGCCCCAACTCTTAAACTCTAAACCGTGATCCCCTTCCTTGCCCTCAGATCAAGCCCACCGAGCGCCAGGGCTTAATAGTAAGCATCACTGGGGTATTCTCATATGCCTTATAGGGGTATAGTCCCCCTTAAGTAGATAGAATATGGCTTTGGATACATTATAATAAGATCCTCATCTACCCCATATTTTATCTACTTAAGGGGGACTATAATACCCAAAACCCTACACCCGGCAAGCAAAGACTGAACCCCAAGGCCATTCTCACCTGGCTGGTGCCCCTCAGGGACATCACAGGAGGCTGCTCCTTACTGGTTGGCTATTGCTACTTGGGTTTAGGGTTTAGGG